>BTHU01000004.1:2940000-3035000 GCA_036184795.1 Tokudaia tokunoshimensis | reverse complement strand
CCCTACCTCTATCATATAGCTGTTTATCATGGCGGCGCCCACCATCCCGTACCATGGTGGGGGAGCCCTGGGTTGTCTTCCTCCTCCTCCTCCTCTTCCTCCTCCTCTTCCTCTTCTTCCTCTTCTTCTTCTTCCTTCTCCTCTACCTCCTCTTCTTCCTCCTCTTCCTCCTCTTATTCCTCTTCTTCCTCCTCTTCCTCCTCCTCCTCTTCCTCCTCTTCTTCCTCTTCCTCCTCTTCCTCCTCCTATCCTCTTCTTCCTCTTCTTCTTCCTCCTCCTATTCCTCCTCTTCTTCCTCTTCTTCTTCTTCCTCCTCCTCTTCCTCCACTGCTACTGTTGTTTTTTGAGACAGGGTTTCTCTGTGTAGCCCTGGCTGTCCTGGGATTCACTCTATAGACCAAGCTGGCCTCAAACTCACAGAGATCCACCTGCCTCTGCCTCCTGAGTGCTGGGATTAAAAGCATGTGCCCCCACTGCCCAGTTTCCTTTTCGTTTTTAGATGTGGGTTCTGGGAATCAAACTCAAACCCCTGTACTCGCAAAGGCAAGCACTTTACCAACTGAATCCTCCCTACATGGGAGGGTTCTGATCCTCCCTACATGGGAGGGTTCTGATCCTCCCTACATGGGAGGGTTCTGATCCTCCCTACATGGGAGGGTTCTGATCCTCCCTACATGGGAGGGTTCTGATCCTCCCTACATGGGAGGACTCTGATCCTCCCTACATGGGAGGACTCTGATCCTCCCAGGTTCTGATCATGTGCTTAGACCTTAACTCCACTGGATTTGTAAAACGCCAAAGTGTTTAAGGAGTACTGGGTCAGGCAGCAGGGTCAAGGAGGCTTCCAGCTCCCAGTTTCTACTTCTGTGAAGACCAAGTTGCTTACTCTAGCTGTCAGGCAAGGATCCGCCTGCTAACAGGCTTGGCCTGGCCTGACACTGTTCTGTAAAGTTAGAATTTACTGTCAGGATATTAAATTTGAGTAATCTTGGGTTAGAATTCAATTTGTGTTTCTCCTCAAAGACTGGAAAAAACCTGAGGCCAGGGGCCCATTTCCTCCAGTGTGGGCTGATGGGGCACCAGGAGCAGCTGCCCCTTAGGCCTGAGCCTGTGGTTCCTGTTTACCCCAGTCCTTACTGCTCCCTACAGCCTCCCACTCCTTTCCCTTAGGTAACCTGATGCCCCCATCAATGCATTCTGGTTGGGGACTCTTAGATTCTGTGCCCACTGCTATGATTCTCTGCTGAAACAAGGCAATGAATCGGGGTCTCCACTTCTCAAAGACTCTGATTCTCTCAGGAACTTTTGATGGCTGCTTTAAGCTTGAACATACCAGACTGGCTTCTGTGTCCCACCCAGACACCCGACAGTCACTGGTCTTGCAGCCCTCAGCTTTTGCTGTTCGCCCACCTGCCCCATTGCCTCCCATCAGCTGTGCAGGCCACACCCCTCCACCCTTCCCAAATACCACCAAGAAGCCCTTCTGCAGCAGCCCTCACCGTTTAATAAATGAATTCTGATCTTACCGTGCAACACAGGCTTGCCCACCTGGATCCACTGTGTAGCCTGGGCTGGCCCTGAACCAGAGCAGTCCTACACAGCCTTCAGACTGCTGGGATTATAGCAAGAAGTCAGGTGCCTGACCTATGGTTCATCTGACTTGTTTTAGAATCGTACCTACTTTCTATGTGGTGTTAGGGATAAACTCAGGGACTTGTGTATGCTGGAAAACAATATTTTATGAGACATTCTTTGCTCTGAGTACAAAACCTTCAGTGTATCCATTTAAACAAACAAACTAACAAAAAAACAAAACAAAACAACAACAACAACAAAAAAAAACAATATTGTACTCTTTAGCCCAGACTAGCCTGGAACTCACTATACATAGTTGAGGGTGGCCTTGGACTTGTGACTGTCCTACCTATCAGCCCCCTGACTGCAGTGGTTATAGTTAGACTTTTTACACTCAGTTAAAAAGTAAAAACTTTTAAATGGATTTTTAAAAACCTTTTATCAATTCTTTGTGAATTTCACATCATGCACCCCAATCCCACTCATCTCCCCATCTCTTTGTATCCTCCCTCTGACCTTGCAACACCCCTCTCCCAAATTAACGAACAAAACATTTTGTCGTGAAAGCTGCAGTGTGTCACTGTGTGTCCCACGGTATACCCTTTTGTCTACACATCTTTCCTTGCAGATGTTCATTACTCATTGGTCTGGTACAAGGCCTCTGGTTTCTGCTAAACCATCGATACTGGATCCTCACTGGATTCCTCTTGATATCCTGTTGTTGCCCCGTGTCATGCAGATCCTGCAGCTTCGGATCTGCAGGAGCAGCCCCTTCATGCCCTCTAACAGTTCATACATGGGGTAGATGTTGGGGTGGGCTGACTCAAAGCCCCGAATCTGGGCCTGGGTGGAAGCTGAGCCGGTCAGCCCGCCAGTGCTCCTGCACCCACACCACCGAGGCAAATTGCCTATGCTAGTTCACCCAGTGCTGCAGCCATTACGGAGCAGAGCTAGCGCTTCTGCTCCCCTGTCCTTGGGACCAGCTCTCCTGTGCTGCCCAGGCAAGGTGTTGCCGCTGGTGAGGGGCAGGGTCAGAGGGCATCTCTCCCTGACCCATGAGGAATGGGAAGGAAGGCTTCGAGAATTCCTGTGTCTTTCACATTCCCCGCCTCCCCTGCTAGAGTGGGACTTGGCTCAGTGTGAACTCACAGGACACATCACTATCACCCAAGGTATAGAGATGACAAATCTGCTTTGGGAAACTGAGGCAGTTATCAGAATTCCTTTGAACTCCTGCCTGACTCCTAGGTCAGGCTGGAATAGCTAGCTTTGAGCAGTGTTCCCAAAAGGAAAACCAAGGTCAATCAAGGGAAGGTGGTGAAAGTCAGAAGACCTACCACTGGCCTCTGTCAGAATCTCCTCTCCTGTTGTGGCTGAGTGGTCTCTCTGTCCTCCCTCTGAGAACCTCAACTCTGAGCTCTGAGGACTGATTGGCAGGCAGTATGGGCTGCAGCTGGTGTCAATGCAGTGTCCTCAGGAGGGGAATGGGAGTCTGCGCCTTTAAACGCAGATTAGCAGCTCTCTCTCTTTCTCTCTATGTGCATCTGCCTTAAAGAGCGAGCTTGTCAAGGTCTGCATCAATAATAGATAATGGGGCTTCACCATGGCAGGTTCCAGCCAGAGGCTGTTTTGATATTTTCTAGAGAATTTGTCAGCAATCGGACAGTGGGGAGAGGATAGAGGAGGGAGGACAGTGGGAGCAGGGGGAGTAGGGGGAGGGAGTGCCGTAATTAATTTGTCCTCATTTGCATTCTTGCTGCTAAATAATGTATTGATTGGTCTCTGAGTCTCCAGCCCTGGCCCCTCCTCTGGGTCCTGGAGTCCATGAGGGATTACACAGGCCTTTGACAGCCGGGGTGGGGGCAGTGCAGGGACACCTCAGCAAGGCTCCAGAGACCCCCACAGAGCCTGTCTGAGGACAACCATAGAGGGATGCTCCCTAACATCTGGACTATCCTTGACAGAACCTGTCCTGGACCAAGTGGTCTGCAAGGAAACTGTTGTAGTCTTGAGGGAACCCTTGGGATGCTCATACTAAATCTGTTTTATAGCTGGGAAAACAGGCTTAGAGAGGCAAGTACGTTCCACAGCCCACACAACCAAGGGGTGATGGAGCCAGGATTTGATGTGTAGACTTGGTATCAGGTCAGCATCAAAATCCACAATGTTCCCTTCACCTGAAGCCCTGAGGAAGCTTGCCTGTGCTCCTGGGGAGGTGCTCTGTTCTCTAGCCAAGGCACTGAGAAAGTGGCTACAGGCAGGTGGCCTTTGGGTGGAGATGAGGTGACTGAAGCCAAGGAGTTTGGACAGTCCATATTCCTCCAGTGCGGAATGGACACTGGTGTGGGCAAGTTGTTAGAGAACACAGTCAGCCTTGACCTTGGCAAGGATGTCCGAGAGACTTATGAAAATGGAATGTGGCTGTTTTGTGAGCAGTCAGCACCTGTCACCAGGGGATTTTCACAGAAGCTGTTGTCTGCTGCCAAGGTCATCTTCAGCCAGGTGACAGATCTCTGGTCCAGCTGTGAGTTTGATTCAATTAGCATCCACCCACATGATAGACTATAACACAGCCAGCAAAAGGCTGTTGTTCATCCATTCTTTTATGCTAAACCTAGAAGCAGAACATGAGCCTTGCAGAGCACACGGGGCCATCCTGGAAGGATGGCAGTTGCTGTACCATACGCCTCTCTAGCTGGAGGCTCAAGATGGTGGGACTTGTGCTATTCACTCTTTAAACGTCATTTCTAAGTGTTTTATTACATTTTATTTATTTTGGGGGTAAGGCATGTGTGCTACGGCTACACACGGAAGTCAGAGTACAGTCCTTGGAAATCAGTTCTCTGCTCCTGCTGTGTGAATGCGTGGGAATGTCTCTGTCTGCCAGGCTCTGTACCATGCCCTTTTACCCATTTGCCTACCTGCTTTCTTCCAAACAGCATCTCTTGTGTGCCAGTCTCTGGCAGGAAGTCATTGCTTCAGGGAATGATGGCTTTTGAGTTAGAGGGTGCAGAAGTCTTCCTTGTAGCATCCTCCCTGAGCCTCTGGTGAAAAACATTGTATTTCATGAGTGTGTATTAGGCAGAGTTCTCTAGAGCAACAGAACAGGGCTCTCTAGAAGTTTTTATTTTATCTATCTTCACATATAGAAGTTCATATATCCACCATAGAGAAATGTATATTTATATATTTTATTTAATATATGTATGTACACACACAAACACATATGGGATTTATTAGAGTGGCTTTCAGATTGTGGCGCAGTTGTCCATCTACCAAGAAAGTCCAAGAATCCATAGCTGTGCAGTCCCTGAGGCTCGTGTCTCAGCTGCTCTTCAGTACGCGCTGGAATCCTGAGGTAGGCTCCAAGGCCGTGAAGGAATGGACTTGCCGGGGAGAGCTAGCAGGCAGAGAGCAAAGCTTCCTTCTTCCATGTCCTTCTGTAGGCCACCAGCAGAAGGTGTGGCCCAGGCTAAAGGTGGGTCTTCCCACCTCAAGTGACTTAACTAAGGGAAGGTCCTCACTGGTGTGCCCAGCCACTATGGTTTTAGTTAATTCCAGATGTAGTCAAGTTGACAAGCCATCAGTGTGTGTGTGTGTGTGTGTGTGTGTGTGTGCGTGCATGCACATGTGTATGTACGTGTGTGTATATGCATGTGGAGATCAGAGATCAACTTTAAATGTTATTAGGAGCTGTTACAGCACCCCCCTCTTTTTCTGAGACAGGGTCTCTCTGTCTACCCCTGGCTGTCCTGGAAATTTTTGTGCAGACCAGGCTGGCCTTGAACTCACAGAGTTCCCCCTGCCTCTGTCTCCAGAGTACTGGGATTAGAGGCGTGCACCACCATGACTGGGAACTCCAACCCCTTGCTGTTTTGAGTCATGGTGTCTCGCTGGGTCCTGAGGCTGCCTGATTAGGCTGGTCTGGCCGGCCGGTGAGGGCTGCCTGTCTCTACCTCCCAGCACTGGCGTTCCATTTATGTTACCATGCCCGGCATTTCCCCATGGGTTCTGGAACTCAGACTCAGGCCCCTGTGCTTGTGTGCCAAGCACTTTGTCTACTGAGTCATCTCTCTAGGCTCCTGTGTTAAATCTCTGGATCGCCCTGGCAGAAGTCACGCTGGGTTACTTCTTCATGCCTGACATGCCCCACCCTCCTTACCAGTACAGACTGGAACAGTCCTTCCTTCTCTGCCAAGTCCTGGGGATAGGTTGGGGATGGGGTGCAGGCCTTGTGCCTACCTTTTCCTCTGAACATGGTCTGTGGCTCACTCACTCAGGGTCACATATTCAGTAAAGGTGGGCCCTGGGAAGCAGACGCTGGCCTGGGTTATGTGGTGACGTCACTGGCTCTCTTCCTATCCTCACACTGGATGTGTCAGGGGTCCAGTCACGGATAATGTGATCTGACAGAGCTAAATTTGGGTTGTTGCCTCTGTTAGGTTCAGGGCCATCCTGTTCTCCTGGTGGAACCAAACCGTCTTCTTCCCTGCTCTGAACCTGTCTGTTCTTTTCTGGGCTTTCATTCCTGCCTCCCTTCCAGTTAGGACTGCATGAGGGAAAGGCACTTCTGCAAAACAATGTGTTGTCAGAGGCCAGATAAGTTCCAGTCTAATATCTGGGGCAGCACAGAAGCCTTATTTTCTGGAGAGCTTTAGGGGCTAACCTGCATGGGGTAGGAGGGATTGAACTCACCAACTATTGCTGGGATCCCCTCTCTGCTTATAAAACCTCTGGCTGGCTAGTTATTTTGCTTAAAGCTACCAGGTTTAATGCTGTATGCCTAAGTGAGGCTGGAATAGCATCATTCCATTTCACAGATAAGTAAACTGAGGCCCAAAGAGGATAAGTGACCCAATAGAGCTCAGTTGCCTGGGTTTGGAGCCTAAACTGGGGAGCTCAGACTGGGAGACAGGGGAGGCAAGAAGATCACCACTCTATTGGGGACACATGGTGGAGGTTGCTGTGAGCACTGGACAGGGACCTGTGAGCACCTGTGAGCTGACTAGGGCTCATCTTCCCAGGCATCCTCAGAACTCAGGGTGGCTTGCAGAACTGTGGACACACGCTAGAAATCAAGTTTACAGATCTATACAGATTTAATAGAGGACACCGGGGGAGACGGAAATGGGGTTTACAGACAAACATGTAGTTATAGCTGTAAAGATAATGATAGAGCAATCATCTCGTTTGTCTGTTCAGCAATGTCGCTGAGCCCTGTGGAGACAGCAGGCGGGGCTCTGGAGTTACAGAGGAGAGAGGTGCAGTACCCTCTTGTGACCACAAGGGGAGACCTAGGGCCGAGGGCATGGCAGGTGGCTGCTTTGGGGTCCAAGAGAGAAGCTGACTAGAAATGGTCCCAGAGGAAGCCCCTGATGCAGCCAGGGGTCCGGTAGGAAAGGACCTTTGGAAGGGGAGAGGCTGAGGGTCTCTGCTATACACAGACAGACAGACACACACACAGAAGCACAGACAGACACAGATGCAGATACACACAGACACAGACATACACAGACACAGACACACAGACACACACACACACTAGCTATTATATAGATGTATAATTAAGACTCAATGAAATTTTATATGGTAGAGTCTCTCAATCCATTTTATATTACAACAGGACACTGTCATCTACAAAGCTGTTTACTGTCCTCTTGAAAACTATGTGATGGAGTTACATAAATAAGTCAGGCTGGAAAGGTGGCTCAGTGGTTAAGAGCTCTTGACCCTCTTCTGGAGGATATGGGTTCAATCCCCAGCACCCATGTGGCGGGTCAGAACCATCTATGATTCCAGCTCCAGGGGCTCTGACTCCTTCTTCTGACCTCTGAGGGCACCTTCACAGTGTGGCGCGCGCACACACACACAGATACCCCAATAAAATTTCCAAAATACCCCTCACGTTTTCAGTAAGTCTATAGTTTTGTTTGGGGCTGCATAGTAGCTATCCTCAGCTATGTGTGCTCCAGGCTGCAGGAGGCACATGCCTGGCATGGGCCATCTCCCTCTGCCTTTCTGGGCAAGGTTCTCCTTCACCCTCTGGTGCCATTAAGATGAGCCTTGTCTATTTCCACAAGGGTCACTTGTGAAATCGTGTGAACCAGTCATGTTTTCCTTGCTGGGCCACATCCCATAATAAGAGTCTGCACTACCTAGCTGATAAGACACTTGGGGCTGTTTCCAGGTCCCGGCCATTCTGGATAAAGATCCCACGAACCTCCTAAGAAACCTTCCCAGGTAGGAGCATGCATTTTATTTGTCCTGGGGACTTGTTGGGGATCCTCATGTAGGTAGGTGTTTAAGCGCCTAAGAAATTGTTAAACCAGGCTTGGGATGTGGTGCAGTTGGTAGAGCACTTGCTTAGCTTTCATGAAATCCATGGTTCAGTCCTCAGCACTGCATAAAAGTAGGGGCAGTGGCTCACACCCACCATCCATACATTAAGGATATGGAGGCAGAAGGATCAGAAGTTCAAGGTTATCCTTAGCTAGGGCAGTTCAAAACCAGCTTGGGCTATGGGAGATCCTGTCTCAAAAACAAAACAAAACAAGAAAGCCAGGCTAAACTGTCCTGGACAGTGCCTGCACCGTTCATGTCTGTCAGAGTGTATGGAGTTTTGGAAGCTCCACAGTCTCACCAACACATGATGTTGTCAGTCTTGAATTTTAGCCAGTGCAGAGGTTGCTGAGTGGAGTCACAGAACCTTCTCTGGTCCAGGGAATTGGACAGTCAGGGCCACCTGTGAACACCCTCATGCTTTCTGTGGGACCGGGAGCTGGGAAGGTTCATGCACCCCTGGGTTTAGCTCATTTGGCAGTTTGGGACTTTCCTTGATGCTCACTGGGGAGTAAAGATCAGTGTGACCATGATCTTGTTTACGGAAAAGGAGGTTCCTACTTGAGATTTCCTGTTCTATTAGATACAAATCTCTCATGCTCTGCACTGTATCAAGCTACCTGGGGAGATGGATAAGGTCAAAATATGTGACCTGCCCTGAATGGGCTTGCATTCAAGTGGTCAGGATGAAATCACTACAGAAAGCTGTCAGGAATAGAGAAGAATGAAATCTGGTAATGGTGATGAAGGTTGCGATGTCAGTGATGATGGTGATGATGATGGTGATGTTAGTGGTGATGATGGCGATGGTGTCAGTGATGATAATAAGCCATGACAGTCAGGACCTGGGCTGGTGCATAAGCCCTCATGAGGGGCTTGGTCGGGGTTTCAGCTGAGAGACATTATTAGCTCTGTCTTTCTGGAGATGCAGCAACAGGGAGTTCTGTGATACAGGACTGCTATGAACACCGAGTCCACACAGTAGGGAGCTTAGCTCCGGACCTTCTCACCTGCATCATCCTCATGCAGTCAGAAGCAGGGATTCAAGATGCTCCGCTGGCCCCAGGATGCGCCACTGGCCCCAGGTCAGACTGAAGCCACGTCCAGGAAAACCATGGTGTTTCTGATTGTCTTGTGGCATCTGGTAGACATGCCAAGATTCTATCCTACCTCCATTCTGTGGATATGATTGACCTATGACCTCCAATAGATACACCCAGGTGCTATTGTAGGTGTGATTGACCTGTGACCTCCAGCAGACATGTTAAGGTTCTATCCCATCCCCATTCTGTGGATATGAGCTCATTCAGACATAGAATCTTTGTAGATGTAGTTTAATTCAGATGAGGTCATAGTGGGGACTGCAGAGGTGGATCAGGAAAGGGCTTGCTGTGCAGGCATGAGGACCTGAGTTCCATCTTCAGAACCCAAGCAGGAGATGTGTGTGGTAGCACGTTCATAACCACAGTGCTGGGCGTCAGAGAAGCTCAGGGGCCAGCTGGCTGAGTTTAACTGGTGAGTTCTAAGCTCAGTGAAAGACCCTATTTCAAAAATGGATAGTAGCTGGGGAGCTGCTCAGTGGTTAGGAGCACTTGTTCCTAATCAGAGGACCTGGGTTGGGTTCCAAGCACCCACATGGTGAGTCACAACCCTCTGTAACTCCAGTTTCAGGGGATCTGATGCTTCTTCCAGCCTCTTCATGTCTGCTCTTATTACAGCACACATGTGGTACACATAACATATCTGCAAGCAAAACATTCACATGCATAGAATCAAAGTAAATCTAAAAATTAAAATGAAAAATAAGATAGAGATTAAAGAACATACCTGACGTTGACCTCTGATCTCCACATGTATGTGTATGCACATGAATGCACACGTATCAGCCTCTGGAGTACCAGCCCTTCCAGTGCCTTGACTTTTAACCTCTGACCTCCTGAGTGGTAAATATGGTTCCTTTATGTTAAACATCTACTTTACGGAAAATCATTGGTGCAAGCCTGAGGTA
This sequence comes from Tokudaia tokunoshimensis, assembly GCA_036184795.1. NCBI lineage: Eukaryota > Metazoa > Chordata > Mammalia > Rodentia > Muridae > Tokudaia > Tokudaia tokunoshimensis. The sequence goes on along the minus strand of BTHU01000004.1, from coordinate 3,025,078 downwards.
ATACACACAAGGCCAGGAAGCCTCTGTGCCTTCACTGTGGACTCAACCTCCTCTTCTAAGTCTCTGCTGGAACTAAGGAGACATTTTTTCTTTCCAGTGTCGCTGACCTGGCTTTGTGTTGTCAGTGGCACTGATTCTCAATGGTCTATTTGCTGATGGTGTTTTGCTACAAGAGAACCCTGTGCAGCTGGGGTCCAGGTTCCTGCTGTGTCTCCAGCACCTGGTGCAGAAAATATCCCTTTCCCTCATGTTGTGTGAATGATGGATGGATGCTTGCACACTGTAACAACTTGGTAGTTCCATCTGTGGTCCAGCTGCCCAGTCAGTGCACAGTAAACTTGCCCCAGAAGACATGAGCTGGCGAGCTAGGCTCGGGGTAGAACTCTCCTCCCAACAATGGATCCCAGAGATCATTTTGCTTAGCTTGGCTTTCTCCGGTGTCAATGATAAAGCATGAAGCTTAATTGGTCTCACAGAGCCATAGGCTAGGCAGGTCTCTCTTATTACTTCCCTGGCCCACTGAAACTTTTTAGTCCAAATGCAACAAGAATTGCCATCTATGTCGGGGGAGGAAAGAAGCTTCCAGCCACTGGGCACTCAGCCCTTGAGAAATGAGGACACTGGCTGGGACGCTCTGGGGACAGGGCTCTAAACTTCCTGGATATGGGACTCCTAAGCTCTTTCTATGGGTATCTGAACTGCACTGTCCATCACTGTCGTGGGTGCCTAGCCAACCGCCAGCCGAGGAACATGCAGGGCTCTAATGTCATACAACCCTTCCTCAGGCTTTTGTGTGAATAAACTCTCTCCAGCTTGAGTGCCACAATAGCTTTGATACTCGGCTGTGCCAACTACTCACCCCAACCAACTCTTCAGCCAAGGACAACCTTGAGCTTCTGATCTGTCACAGGATTTTCCCTGTCCAATTGCGTTAGTACAAAGAAGGTCTGTGATTGGACAGGCGAAATGGGGTGGAGCTAAGAACTGTAGAGAGAGGGAGTGTCCCAGAGGGGAGGGGAAGAACCATGGCCGCAGATGCGAACCTGCGTAGTAAGGTTTCCAGCCATAAGTTGCCATGATTTCACAACAAGGTTAGAAATATTAGGATAAAGCTTTTATCATTATCAATTGACTCTAAAATTATTGTATTGACATCTTGTAAATTGTGATATTATTGATACATAAATCTGATTGGTTAATTAAGCATCAAGAGTCTTGATTCTACTAGGTAATTAGGTTCTGAGGTGGCAGATCATGGGATGTGTGGGGCATTGCATGGTAGCAAGAGGAACTTGGGGTTCACTGTCAGAGAGATGGCGGGCAGAGGGACTGCCAAGTGAGACTCACCAGGCAGCGGCCCTGTGGCCCAGTGTGAGCTCTGCGACTTGCCGCTGGCTGTCTTGCCGTCGCTAGCGCAGGAAGGTGCTGGGTCTCTTTTTTAATATTTCCCACAACACTGATCCTCCTGCCTCACCTCCCAAATGTTAGGCTAACAGGCATGTGACATTTGTTTATACAGTGTTTGAGGGTAAATCCCAGGACTTCCTGCATGCTAGACAAACTCTCTACCAACTGAGCTACAAGATCAGCTCCAGGACCTCAGTCAATATTCAATATGCAACAAGGATACCAGCTCAGCCAATTCCCCCCTCAGTTTCACCAGCTTCTTCAGGCCACTACATGAGCCTGGGTTACAAGTGCTTGCTCATGGGAAATTTCCAGGCACTCACCCTAGAGACAGCTAGTGCCAGCCCCCCCGTTTTTTTTAGAGATATATTTATTTTATTTGTATGAGTACATTGTAGCTGTCTTCAGACACTCCAGAAGAGGGCGTCAGATCTCATTACAGATGGTTGTGAGCCACCATGTGGTTGCTGGAATTGAACTCAGGACCTCTGGAAGAGCAGTCAGTGCTCTTAACTGCTGAGCCATCTCTCCAGCCAAGCTCTGTCAGAACTAACTCCTTCTCTGTCCTGCCTACTTGCAGATTTCCACCCCCTCCCCCAGCCCCTCTTCCCACATGTTTGTCTTTGTGCTAGTGACTAGCCCCAAGACCCTTGGCTCACACTTGGTCCAGCACTGCCCTGAGCTTGGTTTCAGCCTTAAATTTAAAGTGGGGGGGAGATGCTGTTGGCCCATCCTACAGATGACAACAATGTAGTCTTGGGAAGTAAAGCAGTTTATCTCGGGTCACATGCTCTGAAAGTGGCAGAGGTAAGGACCCTCTTCCCCTTCGTGTAGACCTTGCTTCCCAGAGCTGCCCTTCCCTTGTGCTGAGCACCATAGAGGGGAAGGGCGGCCTGGACCCCAGGGAGGGATGCAGGCTCTGTATATCGGGCTGGAGCTCCCTTGGGGGGCAGGGAGGAGCTGGCTGTGCTCCTTAGACCTGGAGCACAGGAGTCAGGGAGCACCTACCCTTCCAGGATTTGGGGACGAAGCTTCACCTCTGTCACCAGCACACGGCCTCTCACTTACAGCTTCCAAAGACCTCCAGTTCACACCTAGTATAGGACCTGGCACAGGGTTGGGGGTGTAGGGGTCACTTCTCAAGCACTGGCTCAATTTTGCACCAGCTCAGAAGCAAGGAATGGGAGCAGAGAAAGCCCTAGAGGCTAAAGAAAGGCGCACCCCTTAGCCTCCATCTTGGACTGAGTCTGCTTCTCTCTCTCTCTCTCTCTCTCTCTCTCTCTCTCTCTCTCTCTCTCTCTCTCAGCAGCCTTTCTAGGGCATTCAGAATTCAGCATCTGCCCCTGCTTCTGGAACTACCTTTCCCTGCATTCTGAGTCTGCTTGAGACCATCCACATGCACTGTTTCCTTTGTTTTAAGATTGTGTAGGTCGACCCCAGAATAAGGGGAAGGGGAAGTGGGGAAGGGAGGTCCTGGGGAGAATGCTGTGTCTCAAAGGAGAAGGAAGAAGGAAGTGGAGTCAGCTGATGGTCTCTGGCAGCCCCCACCAGCCACATGCCTACTCACTCTACAGGTAGCACTTGGAAGCCCCTGAGACTGAGAAGAATCTGTAGCAAGCAGGTGTTCCAGAAGTCCCCTGCAGTACTACCTGGTGGTCTGTGCAAGGTTGGAGATAAGAGGTCCCTAGAAGTCCCCTGCAGTACTCCCTGGTGGTCTGTGCAAGGTTGGAGATAAGAGGTCCCTTGAGACAGGGTTATGGGCAAGAACTAGGGTGCAGAGGACACTGACCAAGAGTCCATATGGTGACCTCCGTGAAAATAGCTTCAGGGACTTGTCACTCCATGGAGCCAGGGACAGTGAGGGGCTGGGACCCTGGATCCACATGGCCCTCTCTTGGCCCGAGCCAAGCAGCTTTGCAAATTCACTGAGCATGGTTTAAGAATGTCTCCGTGTCCTCTGGTTCTGAAGCTGCAGGAGAGACGAGGAAGGGAAGGACCTGAGGGAAGGAGGGAGACGTCGTCCCTAGTTGTGAAGGTGAGTAGCCCTCCAGCTAATGAGTGGAGAGACCGTGATCACAGAAAAGGGCGGTGCAGAAAGAAGGCCGAGACAAAAAGTGTTGGAAGTGTGGAGTTAATGGAACTACTAAGTGGATCATATTTCCCAGCTAATGAGACCCCTCTATGGGGCTGGGGGGAGTGGGCAGGAGAGAAACCACCGGGGCTGAGTGACTGAAGGCACCGGAGCTAATGAAGTCATCGGAGACTCGGAATTCCTTGGGCGAGTCTGACACACTCTGTAGCAATGCTATTTTAATTCAGTCTGAGGTTGACCAAAGGAGAGAAAGCCGCCTGTCTGTGAATGTGAGGAGCTCGGGGGACAGGAATGCTGAAGAACTCAGGTGGGGATGTCACCTCACACAAACCCAGGACAGATGCAGGGAAAGGGAAAAATGAGAGTCAGCTCTCTTAGGAGGCAGTGGGCACATTCCAGATGATACACAGAGCCAGATGCCCTCCCCAAACACATGAATACCTGAACTTCTCAACTAATATTTATATAGCATGGTGCCTGTGAAGGTCAGAGACCGGTAGGACTCTGGTTCTGTGGGGATGAGTCTTTCCAGGCTTGATGCTGTACCCCATTCTCTGGGCATGAGGCCCTCCACTGCTCATCTCTTGCGAGGCATCTGACATCTCTTTGTCCCCCACACTGTGCCAGCCTTCTGGGCCCTCTCTTCAGGGTCTCCTTGCTTTGTGGCCTTTACACCTGTTGTGCCCTCTCTGAGAAGCTGCAAACTGTGAGACATCCTTTAGGAGTCAGGCCTTTGATGAAATGTCACTTCCTTGGGAGGTGGGGGTCCTCCCTGACTCCTCAGACCACAGCAAAGCTTTTGACAATATGTTATTTTCTAGGCTTACTGTAACAAATGACCACACACACTGGTGGCTTAAAACAATAGCAATTTTGAAAGATTTTATTTTGTATGTGTATGCAGGCCTTTTGCCTGTATGTACATATGTGCACTGTGCGTGTGCCACCGACTGCCTCTGAGGATGCCAGAAGAGTGCATTGGGCACCTTAGGGCTGCAGTCACACACAGCTGTGAGCTGCCACATCAAACCCCGATCCTTGGCAAGAGCAGCTGGTGTTCCTAACCGCTGGGCTGTCTTTCCAGCCCTCCCAAAATAGCAGTTTATTTTTTTAGTTCTGAAGGTAGAAATCCAAAATCAAATCAAGATGTTGACAGGGCAAATCAGAGAACTTTCTATGCCCCTTTGCTGGTCTCAGGCTTCTGTAAGTCCTGGCTATTAACTGTATCACTTCGCTGCCCTCACCCTATTTCTGTGTGGCTATTCCTCTGATAGACGTGAGTGTGTGTGTGTGTGTGTGTGTGTGTGTGTGTGTACAAAATATACAATATTGGTCATGAATAAGAAAGGTCAGGAGACACATGAAGAACCCAAAAAGTAGTTTAAAAGGTTCATATTCTCCAAGCTTAATTCCAAATGTCTTTGCTATCCAGTCCTAACCTGTCTCTACTGCACCAATGCAAGCACCCAGGACTCAAGACGTTCTCCATAGATACTGATGGGCCAGATGGATGAATGTGTGGATGGGTGGGTGGATGAATGAATGAATGAGTGCATGCAGCAGCCTTTCTTGTCTGCAGCCATAGAAGCTGATGTGTTGTTAGACCCCGCATTTCCCACTAGGATTTGCTCATCCCAGCCTCCATATGCAGTTAGGTCATTGATATTCACAGAATTCTTTCCAGCATTGATTACAGAGACAGAGCCCCCATCCCCCAAACCCCGTCAACTTTCCTGCCCCTCCCTACTAAGGGAACCTCAGTCCAGCCTCCTGATTAATTCCCTCCCATGAATGTTCTGATGAAACTATGTGCTCACGCCGAGCAGTCTCCTATCCTGGATCATTTCAAAGCTATTTTACTCTTTGTGGTTTGTATTCATTAGCTATGGCAGAGGTCATGAGGTCTGGGCTGGCTCGGTGGGGCCGCCTCTGAGCAGGCAGTTTCCCTGGAAGGGAAGTTCTTCTTAGCCTGCTGAGGGTGGGGAAGGTCATGCTGGCCAGACCTGGTGGTGTGAGAGGGAGCAGGCGCCTGGCAGGAGAAAGCGTTGCTCTCAAAGGAGCGAATATTAGTCCGAGCCACATGAGATTTCTGATATGCAGCCTTTTGTGCATCCATGAAAGCAGCAGGCTGGTGGAATAGAGTCATCTGAAGTACAGAGAGGGAGGGGAGGGAAAGAGTGGGGCTCTAGAATGCAGGTTGCCACAGGAGTGGTCCTTGTCTCCAGGAGGGTGGCTGGGGAGGGGTGCTCTTACAGGAGTGGGGGGAAATTGCCAGCATTTGAAGCATTGGAGCCCAGAGGCCTGGGACTGCAACCGGGTGTGGCTCACACTGAACCGGGTTCTGTCTCTCACACTGGCTACTTAAGTGGAATAAGAGGGCGTGGCGCTGTCCGTGGTGCTGAATCACTATTGGCGTGGATCAGACTTGTGGCTTATGCTTGGATGCTGTGGAAGACTGTCCACCGTCTCTCAGGAGTCTTGAGTCCAGAGAAGAACGTGTCAGAGGACAGGGGTCAGTGTGAAACTAACCTCTCACCCCACAGGAAACAACTGCTAGCTGACTCTGGAGAGGGAGCATTTTAGCATATTGCCTCTGCTAAACTATTATCACTCTAGGGACACATACATGCGCTCTTTCCCTCTATGTCCCTGATGCCATCCTAAAAGCAAAGGTCAAATCAGTCCTGGGTCTTCGCCTTCTCTCTGGACTGATCCTCATTCCCTTGCCTGTAAGCTCTCTGCAGGCTGCTTTGTTCTTGTTGCTGTACTCTGCCATCCCACCTCACCATCCGACCCCAGCAGTCCTTGCCTCGCCACACCCTTCCAGGAAGCCTCTCTTGACTACTTGAGCCCAGCCTGACCTCTCATTCCTCTGACCCCCTTCTGACCCCAGAGCTAAGTTTAGCAAGCAACACTTTCCAAGGCATCCTTTCTCAGTCCTCTCTTCCTCCATCCCTACCAGCGGCATGTTCTCAGGGGGCCTGGCTCTTGCTTTCTTGCAGCAGAGCCAAGGCTGCTGTGTGCGTGGATATCAGCGGCAGCACCATCAGCCACTGTGAGTGAGGCTTCTGCTGTGCAGGCAGTTTTTGTGCTATTTCTCTCTGGAGACTCACAGGGAATCTGCAAGCTGGTCCTATTGTGTCACCATCATAATAGGAGGCCCAGAAGGATCCAGAAACCTGCCTAAGTCATAGAGGCATGAGAACCAGGGTTCAACCGAAGGTCTGTCTGGCCCCAGAGGCCAGCTCTTAATCACCAGCTAGTCTATCTGAGTCATGGCAATGACCCACAATTGAAACCCATTCCACTGCTGACTTAGGGTGAAATTGTGTCACCGAGGGACCAGTGTTGGGGGGGGGGATCATGAATTTTTACCAGGAAGGAACTGGGAGGGCTGCATCATTTTCCTGCCCTGAACAACACTCTTATACCTTAGGAATGGCATTAATGTGTACAAACACTTATTCAGCGCCACTGCGTGTCCTGCATTATCAATTATGATGAGGACCGGGTCAGATAGCCACAAATACAACACATACTGGCCCATCAGTCTATGATAGAAACTTTAAGAGAATTAAAAAATAATAACACAGCTCAGATCCAGACCAGGGGCCCCACCAATAGATGGCACTAGCTTCTATGCTTTCTTTTGGAAAGACCCTGGTGTATTCTAAAAGCTGTCCGGACTCCCTAGAGACAAAGGGACATTCAGAGTCATGGCCCTGGACTTATCAGGAGACAGTGAGTTTTAAACACCGCTTATCTCAGGACTGCTTGGCTCTGTGAGGGTGTCAGCTGACATCATGTTACCCAAAGACCAAGCTAGGCCATGCATGAGTGTGTGTGCCTGGATGTACACATGCATATGTGTATCAGTATGTGTGCATGCTTGTACGTACATGTGTATGCATGTGCATGTGTGAATGCATGTGTACATTTATGTGTTTGTATGATGATAAACACTCACACATTTTTATGAGCCTGCATTTCTTTTCAATTAGAAATATATTGGTGCTGACAGGGAACAGGAACAGCAACACAGTGTAATCATAAGACTACTGAGGCGTGGATGCCTGATGGGGAGATAAGATAAGCGGAAATCAATTCTTTCCTGGATCTGTGTGTGCAGAACTCCAGTCAGGGAGAAGCGCTGCTCCTCTGCGTGGCTCTGGAGCAGACTGGGTGGAGCACAGGTTCCCTGGACAGCTCAGCTCTCAGAGTCTGCAGTTGGGTGAGCAGAGTAAGCAGGTTGCTCAGCAAAGCCTGTTCACTACCACACACACACACACACACACACACACACACACACACACACACCCTGAGATGTACCCTCAGGCAGTTTCTTGGGCTAACCAGGCCTTGTCTTAGCCTGTCCTAAGCAGCAGCTTCATGTTCTGACACCCTGGCCCCAGTTCCCCAAGCCCACCCTGCATCTTTCCCTCAGGGGTTCTCACCACTTCAGAAAACCCTTAGTTTCTAAAGAACCATTCTTCACAGCCTTTGATGCTGCCCTTGTCTCCCCCAGGTCTTCTGGAGAACAAAGGAATAACTGAGTGGAACTGGTCCCTGGTGTCTGCCCTGAGTCAGGTTCCTGTTGATGGGGAGAAATTTGATTGCTGGTTTACTGGCTTTCTCTGCTCTTTCTCTGCAGGAAAGTCCATGCCTGGGGGCTTCCTGAGAGCAAGAAGAGCCTCTTAGTTGCTGAAACTCAGACTGCAGGGTCCTTCCGCCCACTCAATAAACACCGGCAACTACTGCATGTGGATACCATTATAGTTTAGGGGATCAAGCAGTTTTCAGATCTTTAAACAAAAGCTTGGCCCGGCAGAGCTTGGGATCTGATAGACTATGCTCTGATAAAAGAGACGGCAAGGCAAATCCAGATGCTGTCATTTACCAGCTACAAAACCCTGAGCAAAGCACTCAGCATTTCCTAGCTTTAGTTTTCCATCTTTAAAATGGAGACAACCAGAGCATAACAGCTGCTTATTGCTACATTAGTGCCACATAACAAATGATCCTGGTGGCATGCAACAGTGACCGTGGCTTCTCACACATCTGGAGTCAGCTAAGAAGAAGTGTCAGGGTTTGTACAGCTTCGCAGCCTTGATGGGCCCACTCCCTTGTCTGGGGTAATTCAAGTGACCTGGATCTGCTCGATGTGCCTTTCATCCTCCATTAGACTAGCTCTGTGTGTTCCCAGGGCAACAGCAGAGGCGCAAGAGTCTGTGCAGACACTGAGTCAGCCAGAGGAAGCTTCTTGGAGGATTCCAAAGTAGGACCGGGTCTACCTGCAACGTTGAACGGGAAAGGGGCCAGTGTGCAGGGCCATGTGAAGGGTCAGCTGCCTCCTGGGCCTTTCCTCTATGGGCTGTTGAGAGGAGAAGGCTCTGAGGTTCTTAGCCCCACACCCAGCTCCTAGTAACATTAGGCACCAGACAAAAAGGATGGAGATTTGGAATGAGGCCAGGGTCCAGGTAGGTCTTGCTGTTAAATGAGTGGGGTTACCCTAAGGTGAGCTGTGCTAGGGATAAAGGCTCTTGGCTTTAGAAGTCATTCTATCTCACCTGCTGAAGGCCCTGGCTAGAGTCAATCTCTGTCCACTCAGTGACCTTCAGTTCTCTGGGACCACTGAGTCCAGCAACGACTCCTAGCAGGAGCTTCAAAAGCATTCTTGCTCTCCAAATGTCAGTTTGAATTGGAAGTGTCCTCATAGGCTCACACTTTGGGGTCTTATTTCTCTCTACTTTTGCAATTTTGAAGAGGATGGAACCCTGAGGAGGTAGGGTCTGGCTGGCAGAAGGGTGACATCATTGAGGGTGGGCCTTTGAAGTTTTAGCCTGTATCCTTTTCTTCCTGGTGGGTCATAATGAAGGAACATCAGCCACACTCTGTCTCTGTGCCTTCACCATCCCGAAGTGAACTCGGAATGAACCACGACTGTGAGCCCATGTGAACCTTTCTTCCCTTAAGTAGCTACTGGCTGGTATTTTGTTACATAGAGAGAAATGACTACACGGAGTCGCTGAGAGGTGAGGCAGGGGAGCAGCTGGCCACTCAAGCCTCTTCTAGTCATTTCTCCCGAATTCAATGGATATTTTCCAGCCTCTTTTGTGGTAACCGGAGTTCTGGCCAACAAGATGTGTTAGAAGGGACTTAGGCCATGGCTAGGTTGGGGTGTAACCCACTCCTGCAAAGCTTCTGTTGTACAGTGTGGTCCACCAAGCAAAACATCTTTATCAGGTCAGCTCCCCCTGCTTGCAAGAGAGCATCCACAATCAGGCTTACTGACAGCTGGCATTCCCTCAGAGATGAAGGTGGGTGGGGTCACTGGGCTCTCCCCTGAGGTTCCAGCACCTCCTCCAGCCATCTACATACAATCCCTCTCTAACTGCACTCAGCTCTGGTGGTCTTGGGAGGTGTCCAGGCTGGGGAAGGTTACTGAGGGGCTCTCTCTGTTCTGCCAAGAGGAAGCTGTCATCATGTGGGACACAGATTTTCCAGTGCCACTGCTTTGGGGTCCCCCATACTCTGGCCACTGATCCCTCATCCACGTCCTGTGAACAAGCTCATTGGTTCTCCCCACGGTGAATGCTGGCAGATCTGTACATTGGCTTGTCATGGAGATCGTGTGAGGAGGGGATGCGTGCTGTTTAGTCTCCTCAGGGAAGAAACTCTCTCAGTGATCTTCTCTTGTCTAGAGGCAGAGGGTCTGGTGAGATAGTCAGGGCTCTGGAGAAGTCAGAAAAATAAGACCCAATGGCCACACTCTGCCCTTTCCTTGTTTCTTCTGGAAATAAAACTTCATTGGAACATGGTGGTGTCCAGTCCTCTTATGGTATTTATGGCCTAGTTGGCCAAGCTTATAGTGTTGCTGTCTAGTGTTACTCTGGGAAATGGTGGGCGTTGGCAGGAGCCTGGGGCATTGGCTTTCCAGTAGCAGACCCTGAGCAGGACACAGGCAAGAAAGATACCCTCCCTGTGTGGCATCATTGAGATGTGAGCTCTGCCTGTTTTTGAGGTCAGCCTACTCTAAAGGTCCAATTCTACGCTGAGCAGGGAAACACCAAGGTACTACTAACACCTAGGAAGCCAGCTTACCCAGGAATGAAGCCTGTCTCCCAGGGGTCCAGGCAGGACCTGGACTGAAACTGCCTGGGCACGCAGACCTTGACCTTGCAATGCCATCTGGGTGGTGCCTCTTGTACAGAATGAAGAGGACTTTCTCTCCTCAGAAGATGGCAAAGCAGAGAGAGCAGAGGGAGAGGACATCCCGAGCAGCCATCTCTGGTGCCAGCGGGCAAAGTATCAGTATCAGTATCACAGCCTCCGGGCTCTCAGGACCATCAGGCAGCTTGAGCAGTGGGGCTTATCAGTTACTAGGCGGCGCCAGCCAGGTAAGTCACGGAGCTCTCTCTCGCCAGCTTCAGGTTACTGCCTGTGAAATGAAGTAAAGATTGCCCAAATCCTACAGTTACTGGGATAGCAGGGCCTTCAGCCATGAGACACACCACTGCCCTTGAGTGCCATGGCCCCAGTTCTCCAAAGCCCAGGCCTGATGGCCTGGCGGCCTGGTGGCCTTGCGGCCTGGTGACCTGGCGGCCTGGCACAGCTGCCTGCACCTGGTAGCAACCTGCTCGTGGCAGATAGGAATGAACCATCTTTCTCTGCCTTTCCGGAGGTTGTGGCCCAAGCAGGATGGAGGAGGTGGGTGAACCCAGAAGGTTTGCTTCTGTGTGGAACCAGTAGCCACAGTGGGTCAATTACCAGAGGGGTATAAAGAAAAAGACATAGAGAGAAAGAGTCTGTATCTTCAAAGAAACTCATGTCTCTGGGAGCCATTGGTCCAAGGGAACTTTCTGGGACGCTGTGCCTACAGCAGCAGAGGGAAGGCAGGTCACGTCTTCACCTCAGCCTGGGTGTGTAACAGGAGACTGCTGAGCCCTGGAGATGTCAGGTGAGGAGCTGGACATTGTGCTCACTCTTTGGGGTATCCTCAACTACTTTGAACTCCATGTGGCTGTTTCCCATCTTGGGCATGTCTGTCTAGCGCCTCCTTATTGCCCTCTGGACACGGGTTCTCCCTCAGGACCTTCTTCCCTGTAGAGCAGGGCTATCTCCCTTACCAACCTTCTCTGCCTTCTTTCACTAGAGATTCCATGAGTGGGGTTTCCCTGGAAACATAAACTGATGGGGCAGAGGCTGTCAAACCTCTGACTGCATGGTCTCTGGCTTGCTGGGTGACCTCTGATAAGTTATTAACCTCTCTGGGTTTTAGTTGATTCAACTGGTGAGGCAGTAGTAAGTGAGGCATAGAAAGGCCTTGGAAGGTGTTGGTATCCTGTGTGCTGTGTCATACACCAGCAGAGATACCAAGACAGTCCAGAGATAGCAAGCAGTTTGCTTTTAATCACACAGCCAGTCAGAACAAATACAAATAAAGCTTAGCTGTCAAATCTACTGGTTCTTCACTTTTTAAAAGAAGGGAAGAAACTGCCAGAGAAGGTGTGAACTCAAGGCTTCAAAGACAAAAGCTTCTGCACAGCAGAGATGTGAGGAGGGCCCTGGGGAGCCAGAGTACCTCAGAGCTCTGGAAGAAACCAGTCTCACCAGGACCTTGTAGCCAGGGCTACTATGGGGCTTCAAATCTTCCTGTTGTATAGTAGTTTCCTCTGAACTGAAACATTCCATCTAGAAGGGAAAATCCAGAAGTAAATAATTAAGTCTCAGGAAGTCTCTGAAACTTAGCAGATGCCAAGGTCCCAGCTCTTCCCCTCCCCTTGTATAATCAGTAAGGCCTGCTGAGGAGAGGAGACTTCCTGCTCCTTAGAGTCAAGCCTGCCTGCCTGTCATGCAGAGAGCTCCAGGGTCCCAGTTCTTCTGAGCTGTCTTCCATGCTGGGGTGGGCTGATGCAGATGCCTTTTAGTCATTTCTGTTTCCTAAGTAACCTCAAGAATCTCATTGGTTATCAAGTCAGACATTAGTCTACCCTGTGATCACTGGGGTAATGGTGTTCACCTCTTCCCAGGAATAATGTCACACAGCACATCTACTCTGAGATGCTGGCAGATTTGTATCCTTGTGTAAGCAGTCTTCCGTTTTGTCATCTGTAATACAGTAATTAGCTCACAGAGGCTGTGAGGGAACATTCAAATTAAAGCTTGCATACAGTAGGTGCTAAAGAAATAACCACAGCTGGTCCTCCTTTACCCTATGTCTTAAGTTTAGAGGAATCCAAGGCCCTGGCATTGCAAGGGTGCCGACCTGGCCCTGTCCGGAGGTCAGAAGAAAGACCTGCAGAGGTTCCCAGGAGTCACTGAGATCTGGCATCCTGTTTGGCTGCCCCACCCTCCCTGAGTTCTGTGGAGAAGCTGGGGAGCTAGGCAGGGAGGGAATGGGAGGGAGGGGGTGGAGAGGAAGGAGGTCTGCCTTCTGTCTTTGCAGACATGCCCTAGGGTTTCCAAAGACCGTGAATTCATTAGCTGTTGCAGCTTTGAGAGTTGATTAAAAAGATGATACCCCCACTCCCGCCCCACACCTTTTTTTCTTTTCTCTTTTCCCTTGGTTCTTTCAGTTTGCAGCCAGTGGTCCTTGGGGGCACAGTCAGTTAAGGGGATTGAGACCATGGGTCTCCTGTACTCCCCACTTCCTCCCCTCCCTTCTCCTCGCCTTTCCTCCTCCTCCTCTCTCTCCCTCCCTTTCCTTCTCTCTGTTCTATTCTCCCCCACTTTGCACCCCACTCTTGCTCACCCTCCCCCCCCCCAGGGTTGGACACACCTGCTGTGCACAGTGGTTGCCTGATTAAGGGTGGATTGATTGGCTCTCATTAGCATATAGTTAGCAGTGACCCACTGCCTGGCCTGCTGCCTGGGCTGACCTCAATGGATCCACTGCTGGTGGGAAGACTTGAGCTTGGGGACACAGGGCCTTCCTGGGGGAGAGGCTGGTGGACTGAGTCTCAGGCCTGCAGGAGGCCAAAAATGCTTTCTCCTCTTCTTGAAGGGGAGCTAGGATGCAATACTTTCTGGGAGCTTGACCAGTGAGGGATCAGAGAGTCACCCCCCCCCCGACCCCAGCAGGGGTGGAAGCCCCTCCCCCTTCAGATTCTTCACTCTTTGTTCTGCAGCAGATGCAGTTCAGGGCTCAGGGCTTACTTAACGTTTGGACCCTGCTTGATCTCTGTCTGTAGCATGAACAGAAATGGGAATGGGGCTATATGGTTCCTCAGTCTCTGAAGGAAAACAATCTAAAGCTTTTAAGAATTCATAAAGTGACCATAAGGGCACAGTGACCATAAAGGGCACAGGCTATGAAGTCCTGAGGGTGGGGTGGGATCCTTCTTCCTATCCCCTGTGTACAATGTATAGCCAGGTTGATCTTCAACCTATGGTAGTGGTGGTGTAGGTGGTATGTGTGCTTAGTTTCTTTGTAGTTAGCTTTCAAAGACTTGTTTTTAAATTATATGCATGTATGTGTATGCGCATACACACACATGACTCCAGGTACCCTGGAAGGCCAGACACATCCAGTCCTCTGCAGTTGGAGTCACAGGCAGTTGTCAACCACTGGGAACTGAGACTGTGTCTTTGGCAAGAGGAGTGTGCGTGCTCTTAACTGTGGAGTCAAGTCTCCAGTACACAGGCACATTCTTTGCAAACAGGTAAAAAGGGGCTGTTGTCAGCCCCATAGTTGCAAGGACCTCTTCTGCTGATCCGTCCCAGCATCACCAAGGACACCTATGCAGTGCCTGGGACGTGGTTCTGAGCTGAGTAAGAATTAATACAGTTTAGATTCCAGGTGACCTAGTGGTTTGTCTCTTTGGGAATACCTGGCTCTTGTCTGTGGCATTGGCCTGAGCTTTTAGAAGATAATGTATGTGTATGTGTTTGTGTGTGTGTGTGTGTGTGTGTGTGTCCATGTGTGTCTGTGTGTGTGTATCCATGTGTGTCTGTGTGTGTGTCCATGTGTATCTGTGTGTGTGTGTCTGTATGTGTGTATGTCCATGTGTGTCTGTGTGTATCTCTGTGTGTCTGTGTGTCTATGTGTGTGTGTCTCTGTGTGTTCGAGTGTCTGTGTGTTCGAGTGTCTGTGTGTGTGTGTGTGTGTGTGTGTGTCTGTGTGTATAGTCAAGCTCTGGTAACCTTCTGGCGGGGAGATATGGGTAGGGTAGAGAGACAGCCCAGTAAGTGGTCCTTGGCCAACAAGAAACATACTGTTCTGATGAACTGGCCAGATTCCACATCCCAAGCCCCAATGGTCTGGGGTCCCTAGGATGGGGAGCCTCCTGGGTCACACCACTTTAAGCTCAGGCCCAGGTAGGACTACATAGGTGACACTGGGAGAGCTGCTGACTTGGTCCAGCCTGTGAGTAAACAAACAGGAACCCCCTGGGTCACTGCAAGTCCAGACCTGAGGAACCAGGCAGGCCTGTGGGAATTCATCTTCCATCCCTGGGCTTGTGACTCCTCTGGCAAAGCCAGACAGTACCAGTCAAGGGGGTGAGGCAGTGCCAGCCGGCTGGGCCCGAGAGGCTTCCAGTGAAGTTGCAGCCCTTTGAGACACTGACTAATAAGATCTTCTCTTTCTGAGCTGAGTGACTCAGTCACTTCATGTAGGATCCCATCTGTCTGTCCTCTCCGAGCCAGTTGGTTTCTAGGCCTCTGGCCAATTAAAAAAACCCTACTAGCTTTGCATGAGTCTGCCGAGCGGCTCGTCCTGGCGAGCACTGTTTGCCTCTGTGGAAGGAGGCCTCTTGGCTGCCCTTGTGGATCCTGCCTTGGAGAGAATTTCACGTTGTGTTGGACAGAAAGGACCAGGAGGCAGCAAACTGCAAGGAGACGAGCCCCCGCTAAATAGCTGAACAAACCTCATCTATAGGGGGCTGTACTGGACGAGAAGTGGAGGTCTCACGGGGTTTGGGTCTATTTGAGTTTTGGTACTTGACACCCCGGAAAGACTCTGGACTTCATGCCTGATGTAACTGGGTGTGGGAGCAAGGAGTACAGACAGCCTAGTTCATCACCAGGACTGGTCACACACTGGGTTCTCAGTCTCCTTTGTGCCTCTCAGTCGGTCATCCTTGCTAATGTCCAGGAGTTGCCTGGGGCCTGAACAAGCTGCTGAGGCCAAGGGGTGGGATCTGGGGCACCGATTGCTGCTGGTGACAGGGACAATGTACATAGTTCCTATGGGTAGCCACCCTGAGGCTTATTTGAGCTGAGTTAGAAAACCCCTTTAAGGGTAGGGAGAACTGTCTGTGTGGGTGGGTATGGCAAAGCTACTCAAGAGATGAGCACTGGGTTGTAGTTTTTATAGCAAAAACCTTAGCTCCAGAGGCTTCGGCAGCTGGGTTTGGCCACCATCCCAATGCGTCCAGTGTACCAACCAAAGAGGCTTGCAATGGTGAAAACAGGGAGATGTTCACCAGCGTGCGCACACTGCAAAATGTTCACCAGTGTGTGCACACTGCAAAGTGCAGATGAAGGGTCCCAGGTCCACCTTCAGGGCACTGATGTGAGGATTCAAGCTTTAGATTCAAGTAGAATTGGGAGAGGCGCGCCCCCCCCCCCCGCGCCGTCCCTCGTGCAAGAGGTGTGCTGACTCAGCACTGCTCATGCAGAGGACTCAAGTTCAGTTCCCAGCTCCAGGACACTTGCGCTCACACAGACACATAAATGAACATCAGAAAATAAATACTTTTTTTAAAAAAATGTGCCTGCCTATCTTCTTGCTCAGGTCTGTGGGGTGCCTGAGGGGACAAACTAGAGCTCTAGAGGCAGACATTCCTGTTGTAAGGTGTGTCCTTGTCCTTATGAACAATCACTGTCATCTGGGGCTGGTCTGTCTGTCCTATGAGGTTCTGCTATTTCTGGAATCCAAGGTGACAAGTAGGACAATGGCTAGGATGTTAGGTGCCCTTACAGGGTCTGGGACAGGACATTGGAAGTTGATAGGACAATGCCCCGTGACTCTTACCTTTGTGATTTTGGCCTTGAAGGGGACTGAGAAGGCCATGGTCTTCTGGTTCTAGACTCTGTGAGTGATGTGCAAGACTGTGGGCATGCGACCCCAGTAAAGCAGACAGATATGGAGCGGAGGCGCAGACAGAGTCATCCTACCTTTATTTACCAGGGTCTACATGAGGAGTCAGTCTTTGTAGCAAAAGTGGCTTCCAAGCGCCTTTTACAAGGTGTGTGAGAATCCTGTACCCTGTCCACCATGAACGAAAGATCTAAAGGGAGTGCCAGTTAGAGGCCCTGGCGCTGCACAGACCAAGGCTGGCCACAAAGGAAGTGGGCACTGGCCCTGCATTCGGGAACCCCTAGCCGGACAGCAGTCACCTGTGCCTCTTCTTTCAAAACTTTGTTTTCATCATCGATTTGTATGTACGTGCGTGTGTGTGCATGTGTGTGTGTGCATGTGTGTGTGTGTGCATGCGTGTGTGCATGTGTGTGCATGTGTGGGGGTATGCGTGTGGAGCTGGGGAGCGTGTGTGGAGGTCAGAGGACAGCTTCTCACTTCTCTCCTGCCATGTGGGACTGGGGGTGAACTCAGGTCATTAATCTTGGCGGTAATTGTCTTTACCAGTCAAGCCATCTCTGTGCCTACCTCTACAGGTTCCCAGTGGACACCATCCATTCCTGGGTCCAGTAGTCCTCACCATACTGCGTAAGAGCCTGACCAGCCTGCCCTTCTAGCTCCATCTAAGGATCCCTCCACCTCTAGCCAGTGTAGTCTTGTTCCCAGAATCTCCTGTGTCTCTTAGCTTTCACCCCAGGCCCTTTGTACATGAGGTTCCTTCTCTCCTTGTGGATTCTTCAGCTGCTGACCTTCTGCTTCCAGATAGGAAGAAACCTCCCCTATCTCCGGGCAATCCAGTCCTCTTTCCTCTGGCTAGGAAAATATGTGGATTTCTGTCTAGCCTGAGTTGTTGGGTGTATCTCAGACAGAATTTTAGGAGGAGTCAAAAGAGGAGGCTGGCACCCAGCGCCCAGGTATGGACCCCAGCAGGCACAGGTGCCCTACGGACAAGGGTACCTAGTGAGTGACATTCTCTCTCTCCAGTTCTCAGTGCCCCTTAGCTCTGGCTAGGAGCCAACTGGGGGCAGGGTGAAGGATTTTCTTCGGCTTCCCTAGAACTGTCCAACGTGGCAGCTGCCCTGAGCTGGCAGGGCAGTGAGGTCCTGTGGGGATCTGGAAGGCATTCAGGCCACAGGCTGCAAGGCTCAGCTGGTGGCAGGCTCTGCTCCAGCCGAGTGACCTCTGTCTGTGACCCCTCTGGCCATGTTGTATCCTCAGGACCCAAAACCTTCCCTGTGCTTCTGAGGACTCAGGGCTTCCCCCAAATCACCTCCGTTCCTCAGGTATTAGTGAGGCCCTTGGTCGGTATTAGTCACTGTCAAGGACTTGAGCCTGGATACTCAGCTTCCCCATCTGTGTACAGCAGGCCCAGACTATTGTGATGAGGGTTCACCCCATACATGGGGGTGGATGGTTCAGCAGCTACTTAAGACGTTCACCGCTTTTGAAGAGGATCTCAGTTGAGGCACATCAGAGGACTTACAGACACCTGTCGTTCCTGCTCTAGGTGACCTGGAGTCCTCTTTTGGCCTCCACTGACACCCACTCATGTGAATGTATTTACATGCAGAAACACACACACACACACACACACACACACACACACACACACACACACACTCAGCAGGCCTTGATGTTGTCACTTCTCTCTCCTGTCTCTGCATTGTGCTGCTTTTCAAAAGCCCTGACCCCATCGCCTCCACTCTGGAAGTACGCACCTTGCTTCTCTCTCATCACAGAAGTGGGTTTCCAGCCGTCCCGAGAAACCGATGGATTGATGTGTCTGACAGAGACGCTCTCCCCAGTAAGAAAGTGGATAATGATGTCACCTCGGGCACTGGCACTTGTAGGAGCTTCTGAGTCTGGAGATGCTCTTGTTGAGAGTCAAGAGCTTTGAGCAAAGAATAAGATGGTGGGAGGAGGGGAAGCTGGAGGAACTGGGGTCCTCAAAACATGCCACAGGAAGTCCCAGCGTCTCCACTCTCGGCTGTGTGATATTGGCCAAGTCTCTTAACTTCTCTGAGCTTCCTGGTCTCTGAAACGCAGGTGATACTCGGGTAGTTCTTGGCCCTGGAGTCCTTCAGTAGAAGCACAGGGCTCTGTGTACTGCCTCCTTTGCTTGTCATGAGCAGGCGTTGGTGATACAGCCAACAAATCCATCGGCCTGACTCCTCAGAAGCATCACTGAGAGGACTCAGCAGAGGCCTGGGGACAAGCGGATGTGCCCAGAAGCCTGTCAATCCATATTTTCTGAGAATCACCGAGTTCTCCGTCCTGGGTCTGGATAGCCAAGTTTGTAGCTGAATGAGTTTTCAGAGGTAGGTCCAGCCAGGTCAGGAGACTTGCTCAAGGTCACGAAGTCCCAGGAACTTCCTTTCTGTCTACGCCAAACCACCTTCTCCCAAAGTGTCCCCAAGTTTCCCATGGCCTGCCCAGTGAGAACATTATGAGCCCTAGTGACAGGGACAGGCCAGGGAGATGGAGAACAGCAGGCAGGGAGTCCTCTGGACATCCAGCAACTCAGAGCGGCCAACTGGAATTTTCCAGGCCCTCTCTAAAGGAGCAGCGACCCTGGCCAACCCGCCACTCCACACGGAACACTTGGCAGCCACCAGCCACTCAGAGACAACTTCCCAAGGCTCTCAGGAGGGGTGAGGGAACCTGGAAGCAGGGAGTTCTTGAGCCCAGACCCTGTCGTCCCACAGCTCCTGCCTCCCAGTGGGGCAGTGGGCCACTGGAAAGCAGGGGCAACTGAGCCAGACTCCATAGCTGCTCTGCTCAGCATTCCGGTGCCCAGCAGGAGGACTGGGAGGGCAGGACGAACAGCAGAGTGCCTCTGTCCTAGCATCTCTATTCTCAGTGGTGCGGGGAGTGCAGAGAGGGTCAGGAAAACTAAGTGAGGGAAGAGTGGACGATAGAGATATATGGAGTGGGGTGGGGAGGGAGGAGGGGTGGTGGGGGGAGGAGAGAGGAAAGGGAGACAGATAGCTCTGTTTCTCTCTAGAAAAAAACCAAATCACAAAATTTGCAGAAAAAAGAATGAGTGGACTTAGAATGTTTCATATGAAGTGAGGCCACTATCTCAGAAAGAAAAAGCACAGTAAACACATGTGTGTGGCATGGATGTGCGGGTCCATGCAGTGTGAGTGCATGTGTGTGGTGTGGATGCAGGGGTACATGCAGTACAGCATGCAGTGTAAGCGCATGTGTGTGTGTGTGTGTGTGTGTGTGTGTGTGTGTGTGTGTGTGCTATATATAACATGCAGAAAGAGACTAAGGAGAGGCTTTATACTGGGGGTCAAGGAAGACTAAGGGAAATGATGGACATGAGTCAGAGAGGTAGAAAGTTCGTTGTCTTTCTAGATTAACTCTTCACGGATATTTGTTTCGTTTTGTTCTGTTTTGGGTGATGGATAAGTGCATAAAATATATTAAGTAGTGAAGTATAAAGTCCAATGTGAAGCTCTACAGTTTCTGTTCCAAATGACCAGTCTAACTGCATTTTAATCCACTGAGTTGTGGGGTTTGGTTTGTTTGTTTGCAGATACCAGGTGGTGTGGAGGGAGGAAGGGAGGGTCGTCCCTCCATTCCCTCAATTTCAGGTCTGAGTGCTGCCTCAGAGCTAGGGCCCCACTAGAGTTCCCTTGCTGTGGCTTTAATCAGACATTACTAATCAATCCTGGTGCTCCTTCCCTCTAAGCCACTCTCCTGTGCTTCTAGCACCTTTGTTAGGCAGCAGGACACACTAGTATGTGGAGCCGTTGATGACAATGGCTGAGATATGGCTTGTGTCCAGACTACTGCCTGGAACAGATACAGTCTACGAGAGGTCTCGGGGCTGGCTTGGCTGAGTGAGCGGTTCTGATGTGAGCAAGGGCAAAGGTCAGGACATGGCAAGCTAGAGTCATGACCCATCTTCCTGCAACCAATTCTTTATGTGTGTGTGTGTGTGTGTGTGTGTGTGCGCGCGCGCGCGTGTGAGGAACCATGGTGTGAGACAGTCTGTAGCTTGGTGGAGCAAGGCCACTCTGGAGACCCGGTAG
The DNA here is from genome assembly GCA_036184795.1 of Tokudaia tokunoshimensis. Classification (NCBI taxonomy): domain Eukaryota; kingdom Metazoa; phylum Chordata; class Mammalia; order Rodentia; family Muridae; genus Tokudaia; species Tokudaia tokunoshimensis. The sequence goes on along the minus strand of BTHU01000004.1, from coordinate 3,004,455 downwards.
AACACTTCTACAAGGGACAGAACCCGTGAGCTATGCTCCCAGACTGCTGACTCCTCAACTCCATAATCCTGTGGCCATCAGTTATATGTGACCACACCCCAGGCCCCTAGGTTCTGGCTGGACTCCACCCCTGCAGTCACCTGGCTACAGCCAGGCTTTCTCCGCCCCTTGGTTACCTGGAAGGTAACCCAGCCCACTATAAAAGAAGGCTTCTTGCCCCTCCTCGCTCTCTCATTTCTCTTTCGCCCCTCATCTCTTTCTGTTCTCCCTCTCTCTCCATTCTTTGCCCTCTTTCCACATGGTCATGGTCATCCCTCTATCTTCTCTTACTCTTTTTTCTTTTCTATCCCCTTTTCTCTTTCTATTCTTCTAATAATAAAGTATTGAAACTATGAACTGTCTCTTCTTGTCAAAATCCGCTGCATAGAAGCATGGAGCAGATCTCAGCGTTTCCAGCCACCAAGGAAGAGTCGAGCCTCCTCTCAGCCAAGCGGCTTCCTCAACCCAGGACGCCCAAGCCAGAATGGCACCGCCTTCTGATTAGGACCTCCCTCCCCACTAGCCAGGCAGTCTCATGCTCCACAGGTACTCCGGCGCCAGCACTCCCTATCGCAGTGTGGTGCGCAGTCCTGCCAATGTTTCTCTTATGTGGGACCCATGCCACTGCCGCCACTGCTCTCCTTTTTTCCCCCCGCATGCATGTGTGTGTGTGTGTGTGTGTGTGTGTGTGTGTGTGTGTGTAATCTTTATAATGTGATTGGATAACATATACATTTAGGTTCCAAGGGGTCTTAGTTCCTTTTCTGACATTCGGAGACCCCTGGAGTCTCTGGCCTGGGCAGACTCTCTTTGAGGACACCCCCTAGTGTGGCTAGTGGCTGGTACCCTAATGGCTTCAGGATGGGGCTGGTTACCTGAGGAACCATTGTGTCATGAGAGCTGGACCATCCTATGTGTATGATAGTGTCTTGGGGAGCCATTTTGCCTGAGGTACGGAGGACACTCTTCCCCATGTCAGCAATCCTTGCAGCTGTGGATTGGTGTCACACCATGGTTGGTGTGTGTGTTCCCTTGATGACCAGTATGTCTCTTGAACACTGGGATCCTGGTGGTCTCTGTGAAGAGCCTGTCTGGCCTGGTCATCTCTGGCCCCTGTTCGGCAAGCTGCTCCTGCTGACTTGTCTGTAGGCCTGTTTTAGGCGAAGCTCCTTATACTGAGAAGTTTCCTCTGTGCCGGTCACCTTTTCACGGGTGGTCAGAGCTCACCTCAGCCCAGCATGTTCGTTTACTCTCTATATGACTGCTGCTGTCTGTGTGTCTTCAACTCTCCTCTGAGCACTTTCTCAGTTGGCCCTCCAGTCCTTCCTCGGTGTACTTTTCCTTATCTGTGAGGAGTGGTTTGGAATAATTCTGCCCTTGTGACAGTGGGGTTACCCTATTGTATTCTGGGCAGGAGAGTACCTGTGTCTAGATTCATTCCCTGTTTTGCAGCTCAGTTTGTCTTTACTTGTGTGGATCCCTCACACACCCTGGACAGGGGTCTTACCTAGCCCAGTCTGTCCTTGAACTCTCTATGTAGTTGAGGCTGACCCTGAACACCTGATCTTACTGCTTCTACCTACCACCCCCACCCTGGGATTACAAGAATCCACTACCAAGCATGGCTTGACCAAAGGAAGCTTCGGTGCTGTTGCTATACCCAAGGTGACTTTTCCCTTGCAAATATAGTGCTGGCATCAATTATTCAGCCTGAGCATTTCGGAACGAACTCAGAAAACATGGGCCAGGCTTTTTGTTGTTGATGTCCCTTTCCAGTCCATCAAACCTGTACCTGGCAGAGAAACAGAGAGCAGGGCATCTGGGAGGGGCAGAGATCGGAGAACTACAGGATCTGGTGACACCAGGACTCTTGCAAAGGGTTCTAGGCTCCACAGAAAGAGCTGTCACCCATCCCAGGGCCTTTGATTCCTCCCTGACAGTAGTTGATCTGGGAATGTGCATAATTCATGAGCCCCAGAAGCTGTGAATCCGGAGCAGATCTTTGCCACAGCATGGGCGAAGCTGAGCTACAGAGAGGGATGTGCCGCATCCTTTGAGTATCCTGTCTTGTTGCTACCGAGAAGATGTGGGGAGCAAAGGAGGCTCCAAGGATTGGAGAATACGTCCCATGAAAGGAGGTGATGACTTGCCTAGGTTGTCAGATGGGTTGAGGACGTGAACCCATCATCTCCCGCAAGAAGAGCACACCCTCTGGAGGGTCGCCAAGGGACCCCTCAGGCCACCTCAGCACACACAGCTAGCGGGGATCCCCGGACCGTGTGGCTGGCTCTGCAGTTGGCACCATACTCCCCTCCAATAGGAACAAGGTCGTAGGCTGGTGAAACGGCCCCGCTAGTGAAGCACTTGCTAGGCAGCATGCGGACCTGAGTTTGGATTCCCAGCAACTGTGAATAAGCGAAGCTTGCGGGATAAAAATCTGTAGCTTTAGTGCTGAGGGTGGGGTGGAGACAGATGGATCCTGGCCAACTAGTGGTGGTTAATGAAAGACTTTGCCTCAAAAAACACAGATTGGCAAGATGGCCCAGCAGGTGAGGGCAGTCGGGGCCATGCCTGATGACTGGAGTCCATCCCCAGGAGCCATATGAAAGAGCCAGCTCCCACAAACTGTCCTCTGACCACTACACATGCACCAGAGCACACACTCACGCACCCCTGTAAAAAGTCTAAAATAGGGTAGAAAATCAGTTAAGGAAGGCATGCCAGTGTCAACCTCTGACCTCTCCACGGTCGGGAACATATATGCACTCATACATGCATGCAACACACACACACACACACACACACACACAGAGAGAGAGACAGAGAGAGAGAGAGACAGAGAGAGAGAGAGACAGAGACAGAGAGAGAGAGAGAGACAGAGACAGAGAGACAGACAGAGAGACAGAGACAGACAGACAGACAGACAGAGACAGAGAGACAGACAGAGTACAAGGTTGAGACACCCCAGAAAAGGTGTTTCACTCTGTTCCATGTGCAGTTGAGGCCTGGCTTATCTGTCCGAGGCAATACTCACTTGGGTTGAGTGTCCACACCTTGCTTGGCTCTCTGGGGCTGAGGGTTCCCTGTCTTGGGTTGTAGCCTTAGGTATGGCCTTGGAACTACAGACTTCGGCTGAAGCATGGAGCAGGATCCAAACTAAACCAAGAAGCACAAAAATGCATTTGATAGCTGTTTGAGATGCTGTTCAAACTTGGTGACTTAGTACTCGGAGGTCAGGCTCCCAAACCCAGCAAGAGTAGAACCGCCCAGAACGGCCGCCTTTCCCTTCCTTCTCGCCCTCCATTTTTGTTGTCGTTGTGTGTTCTCCTTCTGGAGTCTTGCTATATTGCTCAAGCTGACTTTGAACTCTTAGCCTCCCGAGTTTGAGGAACTGTAGGATGCAGGACAGCACTCATCCTATAGATTTAAAAGAGTACTGTCTGCCTGTAATGGACTCAGGGTTGGGGGTCGAAGCTGATCAAAGATCCATCCAGTTTTCCTAAAGTGACTGCTGTATGGCTAGGGGTGTGTGTGGGAGGGGGGTAGAGGGGAGACCCTGACTCTGCCCCTGACTGTCTGACTGGAGCTTAGCCAGGGGGATTTTTCAAATAATTATGTTGTTCCTTTTTCCATTTCTGTTTTGGTTGAGAACATTGATTTTTTTTTCTCATAGTATAGATTTTTTTCAAGCTGCAAAAGTAATAAATACATCAATGTTTTATTGTTCTCCTCACTTTTCTGTATTTAAGGTCTTTTTCAACATTAGAAAATGCATCTCTGAGCTGGGCGTGGGGGAAGATCTCTGAGTTCAAGGCCAGCCTGGTCTACAGAGTGAGTCCTAGGACAGCTAGGGTTATACAGAGAAACCCTGTCTTGAGGGGAAGAAGTGTGTGTGTGTTTCAAGCCCCCTAAACACATACACATACACACACACACACACACACACACACACACACACACACACGAAAACAGAAAAACACAGAGGGGCCGAGAGGGGCTGGAGCAATGAACCAAGGTTAAGAACAGAGGACCAGGGGTTGGAGAGATGGCTCAGTGGTTAAGAGCACTGACTGCTCTTCCAAAGGTCCTGAGTTCAAATCCAAGCAACCACACAGTGGCTCACAACCATCTGTAACGAGATCTGACTCCCTCTTCTGGAGCGTCTGAAGACAGCTACAGTGTACTTACATATAATAAATAAATACATCTTAAAAAAAAAAGAGCAGAGGACCAGAGTTCAGCACCCAGCACCCAGGTGATCACAGCTGCCCGTAACTGCAGCTGCAGGGCATCTGAGACTCTCTTCTGGCCTCCATGGACAACTGTATGCATATACACCCCCACGCAAATGAAAATAGACCTCAATAAAAGAAAAACAGAAAAGAAAAAGCCAGAAGGCTGGGCGTGAGTTTAATCCCAGAACTCAGGAGAGCGAAGCAGCGAGTGACTGTGAGTTAGACCCAGCCTGGTCGGCATCAGGCCAGCTAGGGCTACTTAGCAAGGCCTGCCATAAACACACAAACAAGCAAACTGTACAAAAACAAAAAGGCGAAATAAATGTGAAAAGCTTCATCCCCCAGGCCCTGCATTCAGAGATCAGCTCATACATAGCCTGTCTTCTAGGGCCATGGCTGCATGAGCAGAGACATCCTACCAGAGTTAGCTAGTGTGGTAAGAGCATACAACAACTTATTTGCTTTTTTCAGATGAGATCTCATGTAGCCCAGGCTGGCCCTGAGCTCTGTTTTCTGCCTCTAATTCCCAAGTGCTGGGATTATGGGTGTACACCACGTTGCCAGGCGGAGGCACACACCTTAACCTTCTCTTAGCCCACGTTCCCTTGGCATTAAGCATGTGCACACTGTTGGCACCACCATCTGTCTCCAGACCACTGTCACCTCCTCATTACTCACTAACTCACGTATCCACTCCTCAGCCCCTGGGAGAGGCAGTGGGCGGAGCTGGAGACAGTTCACTGTGAAGTAACTGTAGGCGTCAGGGTGTCAAGAGTTGTAGACACCCAAAGCTACTCGATGTCACTGGGAGAAATGAATGAAGATTAAAGCAGAGGCATACCATGTTCATGAACAGGAAGACTGCAGTCTTGTGCAGACATAGTCTCTTCACAGTCAATAGGTTTTTCCTTTTAAAAAAAATAACATTTTTATGTTTATGTATGTATAAATGCAGTACCACAAGTGGCCTGAAGGGGGCGCCAGTTCTGGAGCTGGTCTTAAAGCCAATTGTGAGCTGCCATGTGGGTACTGGGAAACTGGGTCCTCTGCAAAAGCAGCTGGTCCTCTAACTACCGAGCAGCCTTTCCAGGTTTTTCCTTTTTTAATAGCCTTTGATAAGCTGATTCAGAAAGGAAAGGAGAGCCAAGAAGATCTCAAGGCTGCTGCTGCCACACTACCAGACTCAGACATGTTGTGAGGCCAACGTCACAAGGACATTGAGTGACTGGACTGGGAGGGCCAACTGACCCACAGAACAAGAAGTAAATCCAGACGTAAAGCCCCTCCTCCCACCAACCTCCCCACCCCGACCCCACACTGTCAGCTAAGATAGTATTAGCTAGGATAGATAGCCTCAGTGTCTTAGAGGCAGACCATCCCTAAACATACTTCAGAGATAAACAAAGTTGCCTGTGGAAGATTTAGAGGGCATAAAAGCCAAAGCAGAAACAGCTCAGATAAGGTAAAGGTATCTGTGATGAAACAGCACTAGCCATAGCAGAAAATACGAGTTCGTGGGGGTGCAATGAGACTGTCCATCAAACGAGCCCAGAGCAAAAACATGGCGGCCGGGGGTGGGGGGGGAGGGACTCGGGGTTGAGTGGGGGTGGGACAGAGCAAGACAGTTCACTGAGGGGGAGATCCCAGGTGAGAGCGGGCCTGGAGAAAGGGGCCAGGGAAAAAGGCAAGTGCCAAGAGAGGGCCCAAGAAGAGAGCCAGAGACATGGCCCAGGGAGGGAGAGAGTCAGAGCGCACAGGAAGTGGGCCCAGGGAGGCCAGCTCTCAGCCAACCTTCACAAAACATTATTTTTTCAGAAGTTAGTAAAAAAAGAGTTATGGAAAAGAATGTTACAACAGACTGGCAGGAAAAGCAAAAGTTTCACACCAAGTTGGGTGGTTACATAAAAACAAACCAGAAAACAACTGTCAGTTACTGTTATCAACTGGCAGGCTCTGGACTCACCCAGACAAGGCTCGGGTGTGCCTGTGAGGGGTGGGTTAGCCTCTGGGCACGCCTGTGAGGGGCATATTTATTGTTAATTGAAGTAGGAAGACACACCCTAAAAGTGGGCGGTGGCAATCCAGGACCAGGGCCCCTAGACAGTATCAAAAGGGGAAGCTGAGGCTCCTGGGATGACTCAGTGGGTAAAATCGCTTGCTGCTAAGCCTGATGACCTGAGTTCAATTCCTAGGACCCACCCACATGGTGGAAGGAAGCCACCGGCTTCCACCCACGAGCTATGGAAGGCATGGGTGTGAGCACTTGCCACCAAACTGATGGCCCCACTCGGTAGAAGGAGAGATGGACCCCAACAGTTGTCCTTTGATCTCTACTCACATGCGTGGCCAATGCACTCACTACCTCCACACGTGTATATACACACAAATAAATAAATATTGAAAAACTGAATGCAGCCTAGAACTGGGAAAGATGAGCAGCTGTTCTTGGCAGCAAGCAGGGACTGAAGAAGGATGCAGGGCCTTGACCAACACCACAGCAGCAGCAGCAAGGTAGCCCAGGAGGAGTGGCCCCACACACGCCTCAGATCGATAGCTAGGTGAAAAGCGGGCACCTACATGTAGAATGTCACACACCCTGGAGAAGAGGGAAAGATGTGCTGACATATGCTCCAACACGGGTGAGCCCTGTGGACATTGCGCTAAGTGAGAAATAGCTAGTAAGGAAAGGTTAGGCACGGACAGGTCCGTCCAGGGAAGGGACCTGTGAGAGTCAAGTTCAAACAGAGCGGAGGTCTGGGCTGGGAGGAGGGGCTGATGCTTGTGGAAAGCGCTGGGGAGGACAGAGTGTCCTAGAGATGTATGGCAGTGACTGCTGCACAGTGATGGTGCTGTGTGTGCCTCAAGCCACCCAAACTACACCCCGAAGATGATAAATGTTCTGTTATGCATATTTTACCATAGTGAAAAAAAAAATCAAAGAGTCAGTGGAGAAGACTGATAGATCTGAGCAACAGGAGTGCCTGGCTCTGCTCCTTAAAGGGCACTGTCCTGGGAGAAGGAGCCCACGGAGCATGGAGGCTGGCCCCTGTACCATGATGGGCAGTGGTGGAGCCCAGGTGGTGTCCTTCATAGGAAGACAGGGAGGCCAGAGAAGTGAAGGCCCCGGGGTTAGGGGTTGGAGGAGGCAGCTTGGGAAAGTAATGCAGAGTGTCTTCCTAGGGGGCCGACCAGCAGTGAGCCCATCAGGTGCCTACACAAAATAAAGTGACTACAACATTACTAGGCACTGTTACTTTACACCCCATACAAGCCACCTCTGATTGATGGGGATTCTAGGCAGTCCACGACTGAACAGAGACAGGCTGGTCCTGTCTGTGATCAAGTGATTGCCTAGAGGGCTTTGGAGTACAGCTTAGGTCTCATTCTGTGACTCAGTTTCTACAGCTCCCTAAGTCAGAGAAAGGGCTTTAGTCTGGGGTTTGCAGTAATATGGCCACCATAAGAATGGTGAATGGGGTTCCATGTGTTTTAGGAATCACGGATGTCTTGATGTCTGTGGTGGTCTGGGGTACAGGGAGAAGGCCCAAAGACTGCGGTGTTGGGTTGCTCTGGCTAGAGGGATGATTGACCTGGAACTGATGTTGCAGAGAGTCTGGAGGGCTCACTGTGACTGTGGTCTCACATCGAAGGTCTTGGTGATACTCATGGAAGACCCATAAGACAAGCGATCCCTGTTGCTTCTGATACCCTCTCTAAGGATGTAGCACCTCCCTCAAGGAGAGCTAAGCAAACTTGGCTTCTAGAAATGGTGCTGCCTCCTGAAGACAATCCATCACCTGACACCTCAGCCAGCCTGGCCTCTTAAAGGCCACATAATGACGAGATGCCAATACGATATTTATATTCCTCCTGAGCATCTGCTGAATCGGACTTTCTGCTTACAACCCCACACCCCTCCCAGATCCCCTATTCCTCTTCATCATCTATTGGATGGAGGCTTTTGGGGCCAATTGCTGGGAGGATTTTTTTTCTTCTTTTAATTTTCTGTATTGGGTTTAATTAAACCAAGGTATGCATGACCCTGTCGGATCATATCAAAATGGGCCACTTTGCTGCATGAGGAAAAACACCAGCATAAATTATTGATTCATCTTCATTGAAATTAATCTGCCAATGACTTTCCCTGACTGGGGTTGGGGCAGGGACCTGGGGCACCCTGTGATGTGCCAGCACAAACAGCATTTGAAAGTTCCATCTCAGGGTGACATGAGATTGAGGCAAAGACAGCAAGCGGTGTCAAAGACAGGCACATACCCTGTGAGGGCTAAGATGCAATTTCTAACGTGTCCCTCCTCTGGTCCAATCCTCCAGTTCTCCAGTCCTCCAGTCCTTCAGTCCTCCAGTCCTCCGGTCCTTCAGTCCTCTAGTCCTCCCTCCTCCAGTCCTCTGGTTCTTCAGTTCTCCAGTCCTCCCTCCTCCAGTCCTCCAGTCCTTCGGTCCTTCAGTCCTCCAGTCCTCCCTCCTCCAGTCCTCCAGTCCTCCGGTCCTTCAGTCCTCCAGTCCTCCCTCCTCCAGTCCTCTGGTCCTTCAGTCCTCCGGTCCTCCCTCCTCCAGTCCTCCAGTCCTCTGGTTCTCCAGTTCTCCGGTCCTCCCTCCTCCAGTCCTCCGGTCCTTCAGTCCTCCAGTCCTCCAGTCCTCCCTCCTCCAGTTCTCTCGTCCTCTGGTCCTCCAGTCCCACCTACCCACAGAGCACTAGGGTTTTAAGAGATGGAAGGATGGAGCTGCAACTTCATGCCGAGCTGCTTGAACATTAACTGAAAAAGACAAAGAAACACAAACTCCAAAATTAATACCCAAAATAGTGTATCGAAGAAGTTAAGTCCCAGACTACAGACTATGGGACAAAGATAACTCCAGGCCCGGATTTCTTTGCTGGAACAACCCAAAGTCCTCACAAATATCCTGAGATGGTAGACAGAAAGGTGTGGACTTAGTGTCCTGACAGGAAAATATTGGCCACAAGCTCCTGGCAAGCAAGTGGACCCGATTCAGGAGGCAATGTTGGTTTGCTATTCTAAAGCCAGTCAACAAAGGAGAGGGGCTGCTATAGATGCTGAAGAATTACTCAACATATTCATGAGGCAGGCCCTTAGGAAAGCCAAGAGAAGGACTGCCTGCCTTGAGAAACGGTGTTGTGGGTGGCTCACAACTTCCAGCCCTATGGGTGTAGCGCCCTCTTCTGCCCTCTACAGGAACCTTCACTCACGAACTCAGCCAGCACCACTACATACACATAAGTAAAATAAAATAAATCTTTCTTTAAAATTGAGCATTCATTCCAGAGGCAGGCAGAGGGTCTCTGTGGGTTTGAGGCCAGCCTGGTCTACACAGCCTGGTCTACACAGCCTGTCTACACAGCCTGGTCTACACAGCGTGTCTATACAACCTGGTCTACACAGCCTGGTCTACAAAGCCTGGTCTACACAGCCTGGTCTACAAAGCCTGGTCTACACAGCATGTTTACACAGCCTGGTCTACATAGCGTGTCTACACAGCCTGGTCTACACAGCGTGTTCCAGGCCAGCCAGGGTTCAGTAGTGCGACCTTGTCTCAAAAATTGATAAACAAGCAAATAAATAAATGCTCCTCTCCCAGCTCTAAGCCTGGAAGCACGAGATTCGCTCTCCTCAGCACTTTTAATAACCCACTATCCTCCTTGATGCAGTTAGAATTAGAAGAGAAAAATAAAGTTGTCTTCAGTCTTCACAGATGATAAAACTGTACACATTGAAAATCTAATAGAATCTGCAGAGCATTAGAATCATAAGAACATTTATCAAATTTGTTACAAACATGGTTAGTCTCCTATTCTAGAAAAAAAAAGGAGAAATGGAACAAAATAACATTGATGGCAGCATCAAGGAAAATAAAACACTAGCTGTGTCTTAGCGTGTGGAAAGCTGAGGTGGGAGGGTCAGGAGTTCAAAGTCAGCCTGTGCTACACAGGAGGACTCTGCTTCAAAACGTTAAATGAAACTAAAGCCTGGTAAAGCGAAGTGTGGCTGAGCACGTGCCTGCAGTCCCAGCCTTTACAGATGGAGGCAGAAGAATTAGAGTTCAAGGTTATCCACAGCGACGTAATGGGTTCGAGAGCAGCCTGTGCTGCATGGGATCCTGTCTTAAAAAAAAACAGAAAAATAATAAGTAAATAAAAATAAATAAAATGAAAATTAAAATCAAACATTGAAGGATTAAATTATAGAAAGAACTGGTGAATTTTTTAATTAATTTTTTAAAATTCATCTCATGTAAGGAGTATGGGTGTCAGCATGTATGCTCTGTGCATTATGTGTGTGCCTGGTGCCCTCAGAGGTCAGAAGAGGCATCTAAACCCTCGAGACAGGAATTAAAGATGAAACCAAGTGTGCGTGCTGGGAATTGAACCCAGGTTCTTTGCCGCTGGTCTCCTGTGAAGCCAACTCTGCAGTCTCAGCAATCCAGTTTTTGTTTCTTCACTGCCTTGTTTGGTTTTTAAAGAGTTATTTTATTATTAATTTAGTGTGTGTGTGTGTGTGTGTGTGTGTGTGTGTGTGTGTGTGTGTGTGACTGAGGAAGGCAGGAAGAGCTTGGCTCTCCTGTATCTGGAGTTGCAGGTGGCTGTGAGCTGCCTGCTGTGGGAGCAGTGATGCTCTTAACCACGGAACTATCTCTTCAGCCCCTCCATTAAAAACAAAACCAAAAACAAATAAACAAACCAAAAACTAAAATCCCAACGCCCCCAGGATCTTAAGTAGCCCAGGCTGGCCTTGAACTTGGAATGTAGCTGAGGATGACCTTGGAACTCCTAAGTGCTGGGATTACAGGTGTGTGTCCTTATACCTGGCTACGTGGTGTTTGAACGGAACTCGAGGCTTTGTGTATGTTAGGCAAGCACCAACTGAGCCAACTCCCAGACGGCCCCCCACCCTGCCGCCTTTTTTTTTATTTTAATAAAAGGCATCCTATATGCCGGAAGAGTCTGCCGCAAAGCAGCAACGCTCATCTCTGGCACTGTGATTATGAGATATTTTTATTTCTTCTTTGTGTTATTCTTTATTTCTTCTTTTGAAAATAGTGAACATGTATTATTTATGCAATAATTTTTCAAAAGAACTTATTAAAAGAACTTTACAGCACATTTTATTGCTTGGGCGTGCTCTAGGGAATACCACAACGATTCCAGCAACTGACGGGCTCTTATTTGTAAGCAAAGCAAATCGCTTCCAGTCCGCTTAAGCAGAAAATGAAGTTGCCAGCCAGGTGTTAGGGCTTCTGGGATCTCCAGAGGCACAGAGGACCCAGCCGTGAGTGTGGAGCCTCTGAAGACTGGAGGAAGGACCACAAAAGCAGAGTCGGGTCAGTGGGACGCTGAGCCGCTGTCACTTGCTGGATTCCTAATGCCGCCCAGGATACCACTGCTGCTGCCCTTGACCACGCCCCCATGACCAGGCCAACTCCCCCTCCCCCCCATTTCCTGTCCACTAGCCTCCGGGGAAGGGCTAGATCACACTGCTGGGGGACCTGCAGGCCAGGAGTCAATGTTTGCTCTGGACAGTTGGGATGGGAAACGGGGCTGTGTCTACAAAGTAAGATCCCGTGTCTAGAATAAAAAGAGAATGAAATCAGAGAGCGAGAGTGGTGACAGAGACGAGCTGTACAGCCCGGTTAGACCAGCCTTTGTCTCCCGAGTCAGTTCTCCCACTGGTGGACTGGCCACGCCCCTCTGGTCCACATGGTATTATTTACTGCTGCCCTGTGTCCAGGCGAGGATGTAAACGTTCTACTCAAGCTGTTTTATTGGCATCTGCTTGCTTACAAGAGCTCCCGTGTAGCTCCTGTGTAAGTTCTCCCCTTCTGTGATAGAGCGTGTAGGAGGCAGGGGGGTGGGGTGGGTCTCCCTGGAGGACAGGGAGTCCGGGGGCCAGGGTATTCCAGCTCGAGAGCCATCAAAGTCCCATCGCAGCTTTGCCTTTGCTCTGCATCTCCTGCATCCCCCACCTCCCCCCCCCCACGCCCCACATGCTTCCTCTCTCATGCTCTCTTTGCCAGAGGATCCTGACAGTTTCTAGCTTCTCTTTCCAGAAGTTTCCAGTTGCTCAGAGCTGTAAGCCCCACCACCATACCCTCGACTTGGTTTAGACTCCAACTGATCTCTAAAAGACTTCATACCAGGGACAGGAGTGATTAAGAGCACAGGACAGGAGTGACAGCTCAGTGGTTAAGAGCGCTGGTTGTTCTTCCAGAGAATCCAAGTTCAATTCCCAGCACCCAGTTGCTGGCAACCATCCACAGCTCCAGATCCAGGTGATCCACCACCCCTCCCCGCCCTCTGCAGGTACCAGGTACATGGTGTGCAAACATGGATACATACCTATATGTATGTATAGGTATGTATTCGTACCCAGAAAAACAAAACAAAGCAAAACTTCATATTAGACTTCTGCCTTAGTCAGGATTATTATTGCTGTGAAGAGACAGCGTGACCACAGCGTGACCACAGCGTGACCACAGCGTGACCACAGCGTGACCACAGAGTAACCACAGCGTGACCACAGCAACCCTTTTTTTGTTTTGTTTTTTGAGGCAGGGTTTCTCTGTATAGCCCTGGCTGTCCCAGAACTCTCTCTGTAGACCAGACTGGCCTCGAACTCAGAAATCCGCCTGCCTCTGCCTCCCAAGTGCTGAGATTAAAGGCATGCGCCACCACTGCCCGGCAACTACAGCAACTCTTATAAAGGGAAGCATTTAATTGGGGCTGGTTTACAGGTTCAGAGATTTAGTCCCTTATTACCATGGCGGGAAGCATGGCTGCCCTCAGGCAGACACCGTGCTGGAGAAGGAGCTGAAGCTCTACTTCCGGATCAGCAGGCCTCAGGAAGAGAGAGAGAGCGTCGCTGGGCCTGGCTTGGACATTTAAAACCCCTGAGCCCGCCCCCAGTGACACACTTCTTCCAACAAGGCCACCCATACTCCAACAAGGCCAAGTCCTAATGCTTTCAAATAATACTACTCCCTGTGAGTCTATGGGGCCATTTTCATTCAAATCACCACATCATCTTTGTGGCCTTAGGCAGCAGGTCCCTGGGCACTCCCTGTCCCCATGGAGGTTGGAGGGGGAGAGGCTACTGGAGTGTTGCGAGATCCACGTCTAGGCTCTTAAGTTTGCTGGAGCACAACCCTTGGGGGTATCCATCCCTAGCTTTCTCCAGTTTCTCTCTCTCTCTCTCTCTCTCTCTCTCTCTCTCTCTCTCTCTCTCTCTCTCTGCCTGGGGCAAGGGAAGGGTACACAGGGCTGCAGGTGGGGTTAAGCTGCCTGATCCTGGTGGAACAGTTTTCTCCTTACCTCAGCCTTAAGGGGGGGCTGGTGAGCGGGCACCCTTGCACACAGTCATTATATTTCCAGATCCCTTCAGCTTGGTGCAGCCCTATTCTGGGTTCTGTCTGTGGAAAGCCCAGGAAAGCGATGAGTCACTTCCAGCCTGGTCTATAGAAATCTTTGTAACCTCTCTGCTGTCCTGTTCCCAAGGCAGCTTGGGTAAAACATGTGCAAAGCGTCTATAAGCCTGGATCTCTGAGCATGGGGGGCAGCCCCCCACTAGCCTCAAATGCACCTTATAGCTGCCGATGACCTTGAACTTCTGATCCCCTTCTTCTTTCTCCTGAGGTGGGATAGCAGGGTCACCATGGTGGCATGGGTCACCATGGTGGCAGATTCTAACTTCTGCTTTAGAAAAGAGGGGTGTACGTCCCCTCTTCTTCAATCAGGGATGCTTGGTTCTGCTTCAGCCAATAAGACCTGGCAGACCAACCCTCTTCCATTCCTGCCTCCCTTACCTCCTGTCTCAGACTGTGAGAACTTGTTGCATGAAGTCTGGCTACCTTCCCTCTGGCTGGGGTGGATCAAGACTCTTCTCTTCAGAGCATCCTCTGAGACGCTCAACAGCCAGTGTGAGGGAGGATGGAGTGCACACAGACAGCTCAGGGTAGAAGAAGGATCTGGGGTCTCCAATTGCCTCTCTTTTAATCAGACTTCAGCGTGTGTATGTTGGTCAAGTTCCCAGCTCAGATATTTTGTTACTTGTCCATTCTTTGACTTGGTGAGTTTCTTATCCTCAGGGGCTAGAGGTGAGGGGTAGTCTTCTGCCAGTAGCAAGGGCATGGCTACTCTTGCCTTCTGTAGCAAAGGTGGGGCTCCTCCCTGGCCCTGAGGTGGTGACCATCCTTTGTTCCCCGATCAGCCCTGCTATCACCCTCCTACTGCCTACTGAGTCTCATGTTGTTGGATGCAGCAGGCTAGTGGCCTCGGATGTGAAGGGTGAGGCCTGCTGCCTTCTTGCCTGCACAGGAAAATCCACCAGAAGTTTCCACTCGGGACTTAGAGGGGAAGCTTGTGGCTTCACAGAAGAGGTCCAGCTTTGGGTGGGGAAGGGTAGGTATTTTTGGCTGAAAACTTTTACCAGAAGAAAGGCTGCGCCAGGCCCGAGAGGGATGGACGTCATCTTATCTGGCTGTCATCTCTCGTGCTCCAGGTTCCTCTAAAAGAGGGAGAGAGCCCGAGATGGCTTGAAGAGCTATCCTCTGTCTGCACCCGCCCACCTGCTGCAGCTGCACCCGAGCTGTTGGGAACGTGAGAAAGTCACGGCGCGGAGGATCTGCAGTCTGCCTCCCATATAAAAGAAATTCTGCCTCAACAGCTGGGCTCTCCTCCAGCTGGTGACATTCAAGGTCTGGAGGGCCAGTGCCACCTTCCATCATCCCTACGCCAGTCCCCGTCTTTGGGCTTTCACAGAGACATGGTACCTTTTGGGTTATGGGCCTCCCTTGGGTGTTTTCTTTTGCTTTGTTTTTGACAGTCTCTCATGACGTAGCCCAGGCTGGCCTCCAATTCACTGTGGTTCCCATGCTGAGCTCTGATCCTTCTGTCCTTGCCCCACAGTTTCTGATGAGGCAGCTCCGCCCAGCTTCCCATCCTCCACACTCATTTCAGATGTCACCACCTGGGGAAGCCATGTTGGATGGCTAGACACTCGTCATTCTTCCACACGCTATTGACTGCTTGTCCCTAGGGTCCTGCTCCCACTGGGCTGAGGGACGAGGGGGCCTCTCAGGATGTGTGCACCCCTGGAGCAGGGGACCCGTCCACTCCACTGTAGCCGGTGACCTAGGGCAATTCCCTTATTTATCCACTGTAAACCTTGGCTTCTCTGAGTTAAAGGGGAGAAGACAGTCTTGTGTTGGACATTCTGTGACAGGAGAGTCTCAGATGGCGTACTGTGAACAGCCCCGTCCATCCCTGGAGAGCCAGTGTTACCCTCTCAGCAGCCTGAGTGAGGCTGTGGGCAGGGACCTGGGCCTGGGTCACCCTGGACCCTGAGAAGACCCCACCCCCTTTCTAGAGTTTTGGCATCACTTACGAACCCTGTGACCACACAGTTGGCCTGTGGCCTGGTCCCCACTGCTCTGAGACAAAGTGGCAATCCTGGGGAGCTACAGGGGGATGGAAACCGGATACCATCCCAGGGGCAACATGGGAAGTTGCCACGTCGCCCTGTTCTTATGTCAGAGGCTCAGACGCTTTGTTCCGTGTCTGTGCTTTGACTTGGTTCTTACTCCTCAGGTCCCGGAGGCAAGGCACAGGCCCTCTGCAGGAATGCTATGCTGGGGACCCAGCACGCAGCCTGTGCAAGGTGGCGCCTCTCAGATGGCCTTCTTCCATTTACACCCCCTTGTGGCAGAGAGGTGAGCCTGTTTAACTGAGGTGCCAGACATGGATCCTGCTGTTTGCTAGCGCTGTGTAGGGAGCTCTACCTGCCTCCTGCCCCCAGCCTGTGCTGCTGCTATAGGCATAAACAAGACAAAAATGCCTGCTTCTGGGGGGCTTCACTCCCCAGGCTCTCGGCACGACCCGGCGGTGCCTGCCGCCACCTGTTATTACTGATTAAGCTTACTCTACCCAATGGTCAGGCTGGAAAGACCAGGGGATGAGTTTGAAACTGGGGTAGGGGGCGAGAAGCCAGAGGCCAGAGCAGTACAAGATGGGCAGACTCAGGCATCTGCCCCCATGGCTTAGCCTCTGGCAGCCCCCGGGACCCATCCATCCACAGCCTGGGTTAGGAAGCATCGGCTTTAAAAGGAGGTGATGTCATGGTCCCACGTGTAGTCCCTGATGGTCTAACTCACTCTGGAGATATTTCTGGAGCTGAAATGCCAGCTTCCTGCCTGGCACTCACGTTGATGTCACCATCCATCTAAGTTCACGGGTGGCAGGGTGACGGACGGCTCACACTCCCCGCATGTACACCCACATGAATCGAGGCTCATGGGAGCCGGGAGGAGAGCAGAAAGAGGCTGGAAGAGGCCTGCGCTCAATGCTCGGTGTCAAGGGGCAAAAGGACTGAGTCACACTCACTGGAGGGATGGATTGGGAGGGCGGCTCCTGTGAATTGACCCTGCATCCCATTCGATGCATCCTCTTTCCCGCTCACTCACTGGGAGGCAGAGACGACACCCTGCCATGCCAGGAAAAGGGACAGTGGCCCTTGCTGCCCTGGCCCCTTGCCTGGGCTGGGCTGTGAGCTGGCTCTGTGAATGTTCAGAACCGGGTCGTCAGATGGAAAGGAGCCGAACCCTTGTTCAGCGCCTTCTCCCTTCCCGGCAGGCCAGAGAGTGGGCTGCCATTGATACTATCACACTGGATATTTTAGGGGGCTATTGGCAGGAAGGCTGAGTTCATTTTGTGAGGAGGCAGTGCAAACCATTTGGGGAGAAAAGGCCAGCTGTGAGGATATATGTCCATTAATTGGTATGAGGGATGATGGGGCCTCTATCTACCCATGTCCAGGGGCCAGGGCGAGGGACTCGTGTTTACTGAAGAGAGAAGGGCACTGGGGGAGGGGCGCCACTTCAAGAGCCGGGGCAACAGACAGCTTTCTGGTGAAGAGTCCAGACTTCCCACCAGTATCCACACAGGAGTCATCTTGAGAGGGGACAGCCTGGGGTAGCCCGAGTGACTGCTCTGACAAGAGACTCAGAGGCAACACCATCCGCTAAGATGTCCCCACCTGCAGTGGCACAAGAAGATGTTTACTTGTCTTCTGACGGAGGACAGCTGAGCTTGGGTTCACACTGCCGTCCAAGAACAAAATTGCTAGTGGAGATTAAAAAGCAATGCGGGGCCAGGCAGTGGGGCGCGCCTTTGATCCCAGCACTCAGGAGGTACAGGCAGCGGACCTCTGTGAGTTTGAGGCCAGCCTGGTTGACAAAGAGAGAGAGAGTTCCAGGATAGTCAGGGATGTCTAAAAAGGAGAGAGAGAGAGAGAGAGAGAGAGAGAGAGAGAGAGAGAGAGAGAGAGAAGAAGAAGAAGAAGAAGAAGAAGAAGAAGAAGAAGAAGAAGAAGAAGAAGGGCAATGTGGGACAGGAGAGATGGTTCAGGTTTGCTGAGGAAGCCTGGTGACCTGAGTTCAATCCCCAGAGCCCAGGTAAGGAAGTGGGATGAAGTCGCCCTGTCTGTAATCCCAGCACTTCTACAGCAAGATGGGTGAGGTAGGAAGAGAATCATGCAGAAGGTTGCTGATGCAGCACAGTGGGAGAAACAAGAGACCCAACGCAAATGTACACACACACACACACACACACACACACACACACGGCAAATGTACACACACACACACACACACACACGGCAAATGTACACACACACACACACACGCACACACACACACGGCAAATGTACACACACACACACACACACACACGGCAAATGTACACACACACACACACACACACACGGCAAATGTACACACACACACATAGACACACAATCTGTCAATATTTCTTCAATGATGTGTTGAAGTTTTATTTATACAAAGTGGACTGGCCTTGTGAGGAAGGCTTGGCTTCCCCGGTACACATCTCCCGCTTTGCCAGGCATAGGCTGCACACGGGTGAGACTGGGAAGAGCCTTGCGGTCTGCTCTGCCCAAGTCAGAGCCCACAAAAGCTGAGGAAGAGAGCCCGTGGCCCGGGGCTAAAAAATTGTTGTTGCCCATGGCTTGATGGCTTAATCGGTGGTCGATACTTGTCAAAGGCAGGAGGAGCTCCCAGTGAGGTGAGGTGAGATGGAAGATGACGGGGGGTGGGTGGGGTGGGGTGGTGGAGAGGCACCAGAGGAGGGACAAGAATGCCCTCTCTGCTGTGCAGCACCAGCCCCGGCACAGATGCCAAACTTTCAAAGCAGAGATGGGAAGCCATGGGCTGGCTGCTGCTTAAAGCGTGAGATCACGAAGCTGTTTCTCTCCACAAGGCAGAACTATGCTAATTAATTGCCTTTCTTGACTAAAGATGGATGCGATAACCTTTAGCCGTGTGAAACAGCAGCAGAAACCAAACTAAGGTGGTCTGGACACGGGTCGGTGGAATCAAGGTGTTAGTGATTGTGAGGAGCCCTGACACAAGTCCCGTATCCAAGAACAAGAAGCCAACCAGCCAACAAGCAAGCAACCCCATTACCTAGCACTCTCAGGTCCTCCGCAAGGTGACCATGGGAGGCAGAAAGTGAGCTTGAAGGGTGGAGCTGTTCAAAGCTAACGGCCATTGCATATCCTGTGCCCTTGGGATCAAGTTGGCTGTGAGCAGCAGGAAAACCAAAACAGCGGCTTAAAGGAGACATCTCAGTTCTGTCCCGAGTGTGGGACTTTGGCCTCAAGGTCCAAGATGGCTGCTTGAGTGCCAGTCATCACGTCCACACTTCTACTAGAGAAAACAGGAGGAGGGGACCAAAAATCCCCCTCTTGTAACTGCCCAACTAAGGACACCTCACGTGTTATACCTTAGCCAGGCTTTGTTGCTATAAAAGAGCTGGGGTGAGAAGTCTTTATCCCAGGGGTTCTGTGAGAAAGGGTCCCGGGGAAGGATGTAGCTAAACCTGTTTCTTCCTATCCTGAGGTTCAAGTACTTCAGCTCAAAGCTGCTGGTTCAAAACCCGTTCCTGGTTGTGAGTGTGGCACCGTGGAGGGGTGCCGCTCCTGGCTGATGTCGGGGAGCCCAGAAGAAAAACGCAATGACACGGGATGCGGAAAGAGTAGGAATTAGTCATGTAAAACCCTGGCATTTAAGTCATGAGGCTAAGTGTGGAAAGCAAGAAAACTTTCTCCAGACAGAACACAAACTTAACAGTGGCTCCTTGCTGCGCACATCGCCTGAACAGCCCTGCGCTTCGGGTTTGCGTGGATTTCATCTGGAGCCTGGGGTCCTTGGAGGGTCCAGCCAGCCTCTGAGCAAACCTAACGGTCAGGGGTAAGGAAGCCAGCCATGGGGCATGTTAGGGTTGGCCAGGCTGTGAGGCACAGGCCAGGGTGGCTTAGGTCAGAGCTTAGAGTCCATCAGGTTGGGACTCCATTTGGAGCTGTGATAAATTTGGCAACAGTAAAAAGCTTCTAAAATAACAAGGACCAAAACTTAAATCAAAAATCAAACATGTGGGTCTGAGGTTTTGCTGGCAGCATTTATGCGTGCTGTGTCTCCCGTGTCACGCAGGAGTGACATATGAACATCCTAACACCACGCACACCAGCGAGCTGCCCGAATCACCTCAGTTCAGATGCCAATCTCTTGTATTTACAAGTTGCGTATTTTACTCCCCACACAAAGGTTTTGTTCATAGAGAAATATAGTTTAATTGCAAAAACCAAAGACTTTTTAGTATTTTCCTCAGCATACAAACATCAAATTACTCCACATCTGCACTGTGTTGTACTAAAGTGGTTCTAAAAGGTTTTAAAAATTGCTGTTTGAGCTTCTGACTTCAGCTTCCTTAATAAAAAATTACCAGACGGGGACCTGGAGAGATGGTGGCTCAGCTGGCGGGAGCCCAGCGCTGCTCCTGCAGAGGACACAAGCTCTGTCCCCAGCGCTCACAGCAGGCAGCTCACAGGGGCCTGTACCTGCAGCTCCAGGAGAGCCAACTCCCAACTTCCTCGGACATCTGTACTCATGCGCACAAAGCCACACACACACACACACACTCAGGCACGCAACTAAGAATAAAAGATAAACCTGAAAGAACAAGTCATTAAGTGACTCTTGGCTCCAGATCAGGGCAGGATTCTCAACAATTTCTGCAATGGTAAGCTCTCTCCATGTTGTACCATGTGTCAGTGTGAAGCCGTTCCCTCAGCGCCGACTGGTAAGTAAACCCCAGATTCCACTTGCAGCCCACCCCCACCCCACTGACGTGAATGTAAGCCTGAGGTTATTAGGTGTCTTCCCCTGCCGTTCTCCACCTTATTCCTAGAGACAGGGTCTCTCACTAAACCTGGGGTTCAGGAACACCAGCAAGGCCCTGCAACCCTCCTGTCTCCCCCTCCCTAGTGCTGGAATTATAGGTGCACATGGCTACACCCAGCTTTTTTATGTGGGTACAGAGGATTTTATCTCATGTGTCCATGCTTGTGGGGCAAGCACTTCACCCACTGAGACATCTCCCTCATCCCTCCTCCGTCTACCAATGTCTGCTTTCTGTTTGAAAAGCCCACGATGGTTCAGAGCTGCATCTGGATGTGTCCTTACCTCCATCTCCACCCTGCCCCACCTGAGCACTTCTCAGTGATCGGCAGAACGATTCCTACTACATGCTGGTCAAATGTTTCACCAAGACCTTCCTGTGGTTAGGAATTTGGAGGGAAAGAGACCTACTGAGTGAGAAGCCTTCTCACTGGCAGCAGCAGGGCTCACAGGACCTCTGTGATCGTGAGGAGGTGAGGAGGCATTTGGCAGACATCTTCATGGTGATGTGCCATTTCTTCCTTGTACGTCATCATGCATAGGTCACTAAGCCCAGTCCACACTCAGAGGGTGAAGAAGTGCCCCCCAACCTGATGGACTCTAAGCTCTGACCTAAGCCACCCTGGCCTGTGCCTTACAGCCTGGCCAACCCTAACATGCCCCATGGCTGGCTTCCTTACCCCTGACCGTTAGGTTTGCTCAGAGGCTGGCTGGACCCTCCAAGGACCCCAGGCTCCAGATGAAATCCACGCAAACCCGAAGCGCAGGGCTGTTCAGGCGATGTGCGCAGCAAGGAGCCACTGTTAAGTTTGTGTTCTGTCTGGAGAAAGTTTTCTGGCCCTGGCATCCACATTCTCCTGACACCCTTGGGGCAGTCACAAACAGGGCTCAAGGCATGGAGAACTCTGATGGAACTCAGCAGACTCCAATGCTCCCCAGAGGTGCTCATGTCCCACTCTGCAGAAGAGTGACTGTTGGGTGAGGCAGTGAGGGACTCGAGGTCACAGACAGACAGACAGACAGACAGGGTCAAGAAGCCATCGCTGAGCCTCTAGCTGGAAGATTATCTTGGTTATCTGGCTAGGCACTGCGCCCGTGCCTGGGGTCATTGGTGGAGTTAGAAGAGTGCCTAGGGAAGGTGCAGAGAGCGAGGCTTCATTTGGAGTCAGAGTGGAAGGGAGAAGGGGGCTCACTGATGCAGGTTTTGAGGGTGTCAGGAAACTGTATAGGCCCGGAGCTGAGGATAGCCCTCAAAGCTGACACTGCAAGGAAACAGTCTGTTTCTGGAGCTCCCAGTGGGGCTGACTGCCCTGTCCTTGATAGAGGCTTACACCAAAACTGATTTTGGACTCCTGACCTCTGGAACTCTGTCATGTTTGTACCACTGATGCTGTTTAGCCCATGATTTGTAGGGAAGGCTTTAGAGCAACCCTTACGCTGGCTTAAAGCCCCATTGCCTTCAGGGAACCCTAACCCCGTTCCTACCCCTTGATGAGCTATACCCAGACCCTTCCACCCAATCCAGAGGCAGCTGTGTGGCTTCTATCTGCTCTGTTTCTTTCGTGGGTGGATCGTTCCTCCTGTAGCTGAGAGCAAGCATCCTTCTGTAGATGCACCCCCTTCTTTGAAGAGCTGACTGCTCAGAACACCCCGCTTGGACCAACCCAATACTTCTCCCCAGTGCCATGTAGGGCTCCCTGCTCGGCACTGCTTGGCAGGGGCAGGGAACACGTGGGATTGCCCAGTGCCTGGCTCTCAGTATACAGGAGCAGCGGCTCACTCCCAGACGGTGCCCAAACACAAGGCATGCTGAAAGTTTGAGATCTGCCTGGTCTATATAGACAGTTCCTGGCTGGTTAAGGCTACAGAATGAGACCTGTCTCAGAAACCAAAACCAAAACAACAGCAGCAACAACAACAAAAACGAAAAAGAAAAAGAAAGCAACAACCACAACAAAAAGGCCCCAAGTCTCACAGCTCCCAGGCTGGCCTGGGACAGGAGATACAGATGAGGCTGAGGTCGGCCTTGAACTCTGACCCTCTTGTTTCCAGTTCCAAGTGTTGGGATTAGAGGCACGTTCCACCACACCAGTGATGGAACCTTACTTATCTAATGAATATTTTTGGGCTTGAGACTGTCCCCCTTTCTGATTCTGGGCTCAATCATAGGACAAACTGTCTTACCTCTCTAGCGCTGAGTTCTGAGACTGACAGCCAGGAGAGAGAGGTGCCTGGCAACTCCTGCTTCTTCATGACTCTCAGGCATTCTGAGTGCACCTCATATGAAAATGGACACTAACAATTTACTCCTTGCATTTTTGGTGACATCAGGGAATGTTCGGATGTTGTTAGCAAGTCTCTCTCTGGTGTGTTAGCAGAAAGTGCTGTTTCAGTGCTAGGAGAGGCTGTGGGGCTAAGCTACAGAGATCCAGACCAATGCCCTATCTCTGAGGTGGGGACAGTGTTAGAGTGCTGAGGATGGTGTTACACACTCACAGGGGGTTGAGGACAATGTCACCCACCCACCCATGTGGGCTGAGGACAGTCTCTCTCTCTCTCTCTCTCTTACACGTACACGTACACAGACACACAGACACAGACAGACACACACACACACGTACACGTACACAGACACACAGACACACACACACGTACACGTACACAGACACACACACACGTACACGTACACGTACATAGACACACACACACTTACACAGACACACAGACAGACAGACACACACACACGTACACAGACACACAGACAGACAGACAGACACACACACACGTACACAGACACACAGACACACACACACACACACACACTGAGGACAGTGTCACATACACACTCAGGCTTTCTCAGGTCAGGCCATGGCCAGCGGCTGGCACCGTCTCCTCCATCAGCTGGCTTCTCTTGTTACAGCCTTGCCCTGACAGTGTGGCTCCAGAGTTTCCTAAAGCTGCAAGTGGCTGTCACCTCCGCATTAGGTGCCTGCACTTTGGGTTGGAATTTTCTTGAGCTTTGCCAATTTGCAAACCAAGGGAAAGAAACAAGAAAAAGAGCAAATTAACTGTGGCCTTTTGGCAATCATTGATTTGACCCTCTGGAAATTAAAGGCTGGTACAGAGTCAAATATCAAAGGCTACGGAAAAAAAAAAAAAGAAAAAAAATGCTGCCTCTAATTGAGGCAAGGGGACGTGAAGCTGGGCTGTGGGCGATGTGGGCAGGGCTTGGGGGTGGTGGCAGTCATGTTGCTGATGGCGGCTCTGCCCCATAGCTGAGGCTGGAACACAGCATCTGAAGAGAATAAGCCCACCCTCTGTGTGACCACCATCGGCCTTGAGAAAGGACAATGTAGCTGCACTATCTGCACAGACTGGATGTGTGTGCCTTCTTTTCCATGATGGACTGAAACCTGGGAAATCACGAGAACAGGTTGGCCCTGAACATCTGATTCTACTGCTCCCTCCTTCCAAATTCCAGGGTTATAGGCACGCGTCTATACCTGGCTTCCTTCATTGTTTTAAGATGCTTTGACAATAATACAACACTACAGAAACAATACAATAATACAACAAGACAATAATACAGAAAATTGCATCAGTGAGGTGATGTGTTGCTGTGGAGTCTCTCGTGTGGTCCTTAGGCCTTTAGAACAAGTTCAGGGGAGGAATGTGGGAGAGTTTGATGTTGTGGCTCAAGCAGTCATTTAGTGCTGTGAGCAGAGCCCGATGGGGAGATCCCAGTGGGGGCTTGAAAGCCCCAAATGCTGACAGGAGCGTAGACCGAAAAGGCCAAGTTCATGAGGTCTCAGATGGAAAGGCATTCAGTCACATCCTGGCAAAGCACTTGTGTGCATTTTGCTCATGCTCCAAGACGGTGGCAGGCTGACTTTAAAGATGAAGGGAAAGTTAATCTAGTGGATGCCATCCAAGGCAGCACAGCGCGCAGGCTGTGATATGGTTCTTCTTTGCTGCGTTTGGCCAGGTTTCTAGTGAGAATGGCAAGAAAAAGCAGAGTAAAAAGGTTTGGAAAACTTGCAGCTTGCCTAGGAAGTGTGCGTGTGTGAAACGGGGCTGACGGATGTATGGCTACAGACACTTTCAGGGATGCTAAAAGAAGCTGAGGGCTTCATAGTGGGACAGTGGGAAAGGTTCCTCGAGGATACCTCAGGGATTGGCTGGACCCTGACCATTGCTGCCATAAGGTTTTTATTGAGATGGAAGAGAGTTCGGGGCCCCCTAGGAAACTGCTTTCTCAGAAGTCACTTTTCCACGTTCAGCTACTAAAACACTCACAAACTGCTGTAGCTGAGGTCCAAAGGGCCTGGCTCCTGAGGGTGACATCTCAGACTGTCCTTTGGCACCTTCATGGACAATGTCTATACATGGCTATCCATGTACAGCTAAACACATGCAGACAATACACATGTTCATGCACATAGTAAAAAAGATACACACTGAATGACCTCGTGCGTGTACGCCTATGAGAGAAGGTAACAGTCGTGGTGGGGAAGAGTAGTGCTTCCCTAGGGGATGACGGAGTGAGCCTATGGCTCCTCAAAGCTGAATATGAGGTAAAACTGCCCCAGCAGACATGTGCAGAGATGCACGTGCAAAACCACACAGATACAGACATACACACGCGCACACACACAGACCCAAATCATCTTGGGTCATCTTTCACACTCTCATGGGTCACACGTTGCCCTCTTCTGCACCCCACCCCACAGCCTTGTGCGCTGAGGTAAATCCTTGGGAATGTACAAACAGGTCTAGTGTCCAGCCAACCAAGGGGTGAAGACGCTGTCAGGAATGCTGAGCAGAGGCCCCCGGGCTGCCGAAACCCCCTTACCTAATACTCCCACAAAGGTATTTTGAAGGTGCCTTGATTTGTGGCTTTCTTTGTTCTAATAAAAACTCCATCAAACTGTCGCCAAGTTGGAACCTGAAATTCGAGGTGACTCAGATCTGTGTCCTGAGCCACTGACACTTGAATTTGTCTCAGGATAAACTGTTCATTGTCCCCCTTGAGGTGAGAGCTGTGGCTCTGTTGTCAGCACAGCCCTGCCAGCCTCCTGGTTTGAATACTGCGGTCATCATGTATATGGGGTCTCCCTGTACATTTCTTACAACTTCCCATGACAGACAGATTACCTCAAAATTAAATATTTTAAAAATGCCACGAGGGATTCATTGCATAAAGCACAGTCACTAAATGGCAAAGACCCCAAGGAAAAGCGAATGCACGGACTCCAAGAGACAGAAGAGTCACCAAATGTTCACCTTACGGGAAGGGGGGACTCAGGGCCACCCAGGTAGAGACTGTTTCCCCCAGAAACCCTTGCAGCTAGACATAATGTGGAACTTACCCCTGCTGAGGTGCTGTGAGAGAACCCTCAGTGCACCAGGCCAGCTCTGAGGTTTAGGGTGTCAATGTTGGAAATAAGGCAGTAACAAATTTAAGAGAAGATGTGGGGGAGTGGGTTTTAGTATATATTTCTACAGAAAGTGTTACTAGCATAGAGAAAAGTAAAATAAAATGGTTACAAGATGATTTGTGACAAGATGGTAGTTTTTTTTAAAGATTTATTTATTTATTTTATGTATAAGAGCATGCTGTAGCTGTTTTCAGACACACTATAAGAAGCCATCAGATCCCGTTACAGATAGCTGTGAGCCACTATATGGTGGCTGGGAATTGAACTCAGGACCTCTGGAAGAGCAGTCAGTGCTCTTAACTACTGAGCCATCTCTAGTAGTTTTTAAAGCTCTATGATTTTAAAACACTCCTGGCCCCAACTCACTGGCCTAGGATGAAGCCTTATCCAATGGGTAGCTTGGGGCTGAGTGCTTCCTGCTCATCTGTGACTCTGATGATGTCACACTGGAAGTGAACCGTAACAGTCTCTCACGTGCTTTCCAAGCGTTTCCCCCTTTCTGCAGCTGGGAAGGTTTCTTGACTCAGTTTCCACCATGCACACAAAGGAACTGGGTCTCCGGGTAGCTGCCTGGTGCTGCCTGTCCACTGCTGTGGGGCTTTTCGGGGAGAGGGGCACATAATTCTGAGGCTCCATATGCTGACCTTTGCTGAGGGGACCAGCAGTTTTATAGCTCACAGTGCGACCTCGCTTTGTGTGACCTCGCTTTCCACGGCAGCCATTCAAAAGGCTTACAGAGGGCACAGCCTGGTGTTCTGACACTCCCCAGCCAGCAGAAAGGACCACATTCTTCCCTTGCTTTGTTTATTGGCATTACCTAATTCCCTCTAAGGGAACATATGGGTTCCTTTTGTAATTAAGAGCAAGCCTCTGACTGAGATAGGGTGCCAAGGCACTGAGTCAGCCTGGGTGCTTGGTGCAGGCGGTGGGTGCTGTTGGGCCTGGGCTGGCTCAATAGCCTTGGTCTCCTACACCCTATCCTGTCCCACCCAGCTGTGCTTTGGGGTTCTCCTGTCTCCACAGATTCCATGAGAAACAGCTTGTAGCTGTTGGGACACTCTTGTCCCTGAGTGGGCACACCTTGTCTCCCGGCTAGAGTTCTTCTTTGGCCACTGGTCACCTCAAGGTTGTTGCAAAGGGTGACTTTGGTGTGCCTGCAAACTTGAAAGTTTAGCTCTCTTAGTAGTAAGAGGGCATAGGAACTGTAATCTAAGTTGAAAATGTCTATTTATTTGCGCATGCATGGCATTCGAGCACGTGAGCACGCGTGTGCTCTCGCACCTGTGGAAGCAGAGGCTGGCACTGGGTATCTTCCTCTCTCTCTCTGGTTTCTTCTTTTGCTGGCTCTTGCCATATGTCTGTTTGTATGTATAAAGTGTTTGTGTGCACATTTGTATGTGTGGACATCCTAATGCCGTGGCATTTGTGTGAAAGTTGGGGGACAGGTTTGTGGAATGCTTCTCTCCATTCACTCTGGGGAACCTGGGGCTTGACTCAGGTCTCTAGTCTGGTGGCAGGTGTCTTTACCGACTGAGCCATCTCTCCAGTCCTCTACCTTACTATTTCTTGAAACAACATCTCTCACCCAATCTGGAATACAGTACTTTAGTCATGTCGGCTGAGCAGGGAACTCCAGGGATATGCCTGTCTCTGCCATGTTGTTGGCAACTGTAGTCACGTGTGTGACTACAGTGAGCTGGCTTTCATGTGCGGTCAAGGGATTGAACTCACCTCCTCCTGCTTACATAGCAAGCAGTTCAGTTGCAGAGCCTTGTCCACAGCATGTTTTGGTTTTACTGAGACCAAGTCTCGCATTTCTTTCTTTTTTTTTTTTTTTTTTTTTTGGTTTTCTGACACAGGGTTTCTCTGTGTAGCCCTGGCTGTCCTGGGACTCACTCTGTAGACCAGGCTGGCCTCGAACTCAGAAATCTGCCTGCCTCTGCCTCCCAAGTGCTGGGATTAAAGGTGTGCGCCACCACTGCCCGGAGACCAAGTCTCAAGCAGTAGTCCGTGCTCGCCTTGAACTTCTGGCCATACTCCTGCCTCCCGTTCCCCAGTGCTGGGATTAAAGGTGTGGACCATCACGCCTGGGTGCAATTTAAGATTCGGTTGAGGTTCTCTTATCTTTGGTTTAGGGGCTGGGAAGTGTAGGACAGCAGACCCTGGGATAGCCTGCTGTGCTAGGTACTATAGGCTAATTAGCCACCAAGTAAAGGACATCTAGTACCTGGTCATGGGGTTTTGGGTGATGTTTGAACATGTGTAGAAGAGTCCTTCTGGCTGCTGTAGCATGCTGGCCAAGGTGGGACAGGACTGGGTCTCGTCTTCTGCTCAGGGTAGGCCCAGGTGAGTACCGCTCATCTTTACTGTGTCATTGGAGACATGAGGGCAGGGCACAGTGTAGAAAGGCCAGTTTTCCTTTTTTGTCTCTACCAGACCTGGATGACACCTCCTGTCAGGTTTGCAGGGGGTCCAGATCTTGTGAGAATTCTTCTGGCTGAAGATGTCCTTCCTCCGCTCAACTGGGGTGACCTTAAAAGGCTCTCAATTTAGCATCAGTCCCACTCGCTGACACTCCAAATGTAATGGCAACTTCTCGCATTAACACTGAAAGATCACCGTTTTGTGGTGTCCATGGTGTTAGTGTTAAAACATCACTCGATACCAAAAGGCCAATTCCCGATTTAGTTCAGGAGGAAAAAAAAAATCTGGACAACCTTTGGCAGGCCTGCCTGCTCTGTTCTGTCAGGTGCTAATGGGAGCCAGAGCCTGTGGGCAGCAGAAGACATGGGGCAAAGGCCTGGCTACCCAGAAGCAGTAACTTCCAGCAGGTGAGCAGGAACCTGCGGGGAGGGAGCTCAGACTTTATCCAGCCCCTCCTGTCCATCACGTGTCAATATGGGAGACCCTCCACTAGGTTCCTCATCTGTAAAGTGGGAACTCCATACACCTGCATGGGATGGAACTTGGCGGCTTATATAAAACACTTGGTAGAGAAGAGATTAGGGATAGAGGGTAACGATTTAGTCCCATAAGATAAACGCCTAGGAGGTCTGGCCAGTCACCACTCTTAGAGAGTTCAAATCATGTGAAGGGTCTCTTGTTGCCCAGGCTAGCCTTGAACTTACAATATAGCTTAGGATGATCTTGAACTTCTGATCCTCTCTCCTGCCTTTATCTCCTAAGTGCTGGGATTACAGGAGGGTACCACCACACCGCCTGGGTTTATGAGGTGCTGGGGCTTGGTGTATGTTAGGCAAGCACCGCACCACACCCACATCCTCAAGTCACATGACAGTCACTGTGGCATTCTCCATCACCTCTTAGCTCTAGGACCTGGGGAGGGTCCTCCTGGAAGCAGTCTGTTTCTGGTTTCCTTTACAATCTATCCTTTGGGAACTGACCTCTCTCCAATTTGAGGTTTTACATCAACTTCAGGTCACTGTCTCCTTTTAACAGCTGATACCAGAGTCAGGCCCTCACACTGATCTGTAAGCACCAAGCATTCAGGATCTCCCCCATTCTGGACTTTACCAAACGCATTATCACTCAGACTTGCCTTCCCAGGACAGAGGTGGAGCAGCATACAGGCCCAACTCTGGTGCCTCCTTTCCTTCTCCCTTGATTAGGGAGTGTCAAAAAACAGAAAATCAGATTTGAGATGGCTCAGCAGGCAATGACACTGTCCCCAAGCCTGACAACTGAGACATGACACCTACGAGCTGTCTTCTGACCTCATTTGTAGAGCAGCTCACATGTGCCTACACACATATGTACATGCACACATACAATAAACAAACCAGTGTCAAGAAGGGAGAAAAAAGAAAAAGAAAATCAGAAAGGCAGGCATGGCTAGGATTCTGCTGCCCAGTCTCCACCATGGCTGCCTCACAGTCGACCTGTTGGCTTAGCCAGGCTTCCTTCTTCAGGATGACCAACTTGCAGAGGAAGCCACTTACCCACTGTCTTACAACTAGCAGAAACTGGAGCACAGGGCCATCTGTTCATCACCTGTGGCCTGCTGACCCTGCTCCCCGGTCACCCTCAGCCTGTGCTATTGCGTCAGGCATGCTTCTCTTTAGTGGCCTAGACAAACCTGCTGGATGGAGTTCTGTCATCCCTGGAAGCAGGAAGCAACCCTTTGTTAAAGAATGTGTTTCTAAAGAGGACAGAGGACATAAGAGCACAACCCTTGTTCTGAGTGGGAGCCACAGCCTGCCCAAGGCTGGGCGAGGGGTCTGCATGCACAGTCACTGTTGGAAGCAGGCTGGAACAGGTTGGAGGGCTGTAGAATGAATGGGGATGGGGACCAGAACCAAAAATGGTTCAACTCCAAACAGCTTTCTCACAAGGGGCCCCGCCCTCCCTGAAGTCTCGTTAGTCCTCCGGGACAGTTCCACATTTGCACATCTCTGAAGGTGCCAGCTGCCAGCTGGTTGTCACGAGGCGCCCGTCACTCTGCACATGCCCCGACTTGGTCACAGCCAGCGAGCTGCCATCGAACCATGTGAACAGTGCATACCTCGGCACCGCACCAGGTCTGCTTGTCATTAAGTGTCTTTGGAAAGATCTGCAGTCTTGAGGCAGACTCGCATTGCTAACCCAGTGCTGTGCATTTCCTTTAAAGCAATAAATGAGGATCTTAGGAGACCAAGGAGAGGAAGTCCATGAAGCCGTGTCACGGCCTGTAATGGGAGTGGTGTCTCTGGAAGGGATCTCCTGCTATAGGCTGAATAGACAGATTTAAAGCAGAGGAAATGGTACCTTCGATCTTAGTGAGCTCTGGCATACAATGCCAGCGACCCTTCTGGCATTGCTGGCTGACAAGCAGGCCTCTCGCACTCCCCGAATATGCGGCAAAGGAAGCATTGTTTCCCAGAGTCGCCATCCCTGCTTATCCCGGGAGCACGGAGGCAGCAGGGGCGGGCGGAAGGTCCACCCTTCCACAAGCTCCCGCCTGGCACTGCTGCTAGGATAGGGTCCTGTGTTGAACGGCACTGTGGTACACATCCCTCACTCAATGATGGCTCAGAGGCAGGAGGACCCAGATCACTGCCCAGCAACCACAACTCTGAAACTGTAGTCCCAAGCCACAAGTGCACAAACGTTTAGGGAAATCACTCATACACACGAGTGAACAAAGATGTAAAAAAACAAAAGAAAACAAATGAAAACTTTTCTGCCTCGGTTCTTTGCAATCTGACGGACAGGTGGGAAAAGGGCTGGGTGGTCCAGGACCAGTCAGGAGTTGGCTGCTCCACTGTAACAAAGTCTTGCTTTTCTATGCATACCTGTGATTCCAGCACTGGGACAAAACTGCTCAAGTTTGAAGCCTGACTGGGCTACCTAGCAGCCTCAAGACAAACAGCAAACCCCACAATAAGCACGGAGGGAGGGGAGACAGGCAGGGAGTAACTGGAGGGGGGGTAGGGAGGGGAGACAGGGAGGGAGGGGAGCAGCTGTCCTTCTAGGCTGGGCACTAGGATGCAGAGGACCAAGCAGCCTGCACTAGCGCCTACACTAGCAGGTGCTGTAGCTGCTGCTGGGCAAGGGCGCCTCTCTAGGGACCTGTGGTGCTGACTCAATAGAGCCATCTTCAGTTCTCTCCTCCTCAGGAGTCCTCCGTTTACCAGCACTGATGACCAGGACATAGCATTGCCAGCCCTGCCCCCCATCACCACCTCAGGAAGAAACAGTAAGGACAGGCAGCCTTGGAAAGAACTCAGCTTTTCTATAGGACTATGGATGTCTTTCAGGGTCAAAGCCCGCTTAAACTCTGTCCTTGGGCCACTAGGCCTTCTAAAAGGGCAACTGGAAGAAAAAAAAAGGAGCCCCCTTCCCCCCTTTCTGAGACTGGCCCAGTGGCCCAGGTTGGCTTCTAACTCTCAATGCAGCTGAAGATGACCTTGAACTCCTGACCTCTCCACTTCCTAGTCAGGATTCCAGGCCTACTCCATGTGGAGCTGGAGATACAGGGCTCATGCACCTAGCATGCCCAGCCCAAGGACTGCTTCAAATGCAATCTCTTCTGGACAGAGCCTTGTCCAGGGTACAAAAGCTTTATTGTTTACAAAAATAAGTTACAAAAACCAACCAAGCATAGCCAACGTAAGAATAAACAGCTCATGGACGCCACAGACCCAGGGCCAGCACAGGGGAGGGGCAGACCGTCATCCCGTGCTGCACCGAGCGGGCGACAGCTCTGCCAGGGAGAACAGCGACAGACACCTATGTGGTGAGTGGGTCAGGCTGGTCTGGGAAGGTGCTGCAGGCTGCTCAGTGGTGGGCCTGGGTCACTGTCGGCAGGTGTCATGGAAAGCTTCCAGGGTTCGGAAGTCTCTCCATGTCGGGGGAAGGCCATCTTGTAGAAACTTCCCACAGCGCTGGCACGGGGCCTGGAACAGCTTAATGTAGCTTCTTAACCAGGTCTGAAAAAGGTAAGACATAAAGGAGAGAAAGGTGTCAGGGAGCCCTTCAGTTGCCTTTTTGGAAGACCTAGTGGCCCAAGGACAGAACTTAAGCAGGCTTTGACCCTGGAAGACACCCATGGTTCCATAGAAAAGCTGTCAAACCCCACAAGCCTGTCTCCCAGTTCTGATGTTCTGTGCTCCACACAGAAATCCCTCCTGTCCAGAGCTGGAGTGTCCCCGAGGCTCTCTCTCTGGTACCAGTGCCAGGCTCCCTGTTTCTAGACAGCTGCCACGGGCACAGGTCGGAAGTGCTGTGAGATTCTGTACCAGGGCACTGTGCTCTGAGCTCATCTCATTTCAGAGGTTGTCCCTCTCTGTCATGGTGGGGCCTAACACAGCTGGGGCGGCCCCAATGTCACCAAGTAACATAGTAAGTGACAGTCGCCCACCCTTGAGGTTGAGAGCTGAGGGCTCCCAGATGTCATGCATAAGGATGAGGCTCAGGTAACTCAATTCTCCACCTCAAGGAGACTCATGGGCATAAAGGCCTAGAAGTAGAACCCACCGCCACAGGCAGGCAGCCCTGAGAGCCAGGCAAGTCACATAACTCACTCCCCAAGGTGTCAACGAGGGGACAATAACCTCTGAAGAGGTTATTGATACAAGTAGTTCCCGAGGGGCAGTTCTGGCCCACCCACAAGCTGGTGTGGGGTTTTGGAAATAACAACAGGAGGGTGATGGGTGACGGGTCTGCTCTGCTTCAGAACTCCCCCATGTCAGTCAAGAGTGAAGGGAAACGTGAAGCCATGACAGGTAGACATGTGGACCGTCACATGCTCACTCCTGAGCATGAGGAAGGACTCTGTGCCTTTGCCCTCCGTCCCCAGTGGCATCCCTCCCACTGCAGTCAGTCCTCAAGCCAGGCTTGTGTCTTGTGAGGAGGAGCCTTTCTCTCTAAGAAGCTGTGACAGCCAGCTGCCACTGCTCAGACCAGCAGGTGGGAACCCTGGCAGCATGGTAGTGTGGAGACAAAAGGGGTTTCCTGGGCAGGGAAGGGCAATGGCTAGTGACTTCCAGGGAAGCTGTTGCTAAGGTGGACTGGCAGCAGGGCCTGTGGAGGCTGCAGCTGGCTGTGTGACCAGCCCTGGGAGAAGCCCTGATGTCTCCGAGGAAGCCCCTGCTTGTTTTGATCTGTGTTCTTGCGAGCTGCTCTGTACTAGCTCTCGCCTTGAGCTCTGGCCCTGAGATTTGAGGACACGGCAGGGGAACTGCAGATCCTTCCTGCCACTCCTACACGCTCAGGTCCACACAGGCTTGGTGGGTTAGGAGTGGACTAATCCCCTCCTTCTGCAGTGCTGGAAACTTCTGTAAGCCACTTCTGTGGACACTGCTTGCTCAGCTCTGACTGAAGTCCCAGGGCTCACCTGGGGATCTCTCCCGAGCTGGAAGGCCTGACCTGAAGCCACTTACCATGAAGGACCTGACCACGACGTCCGGCATCTGGGGTAACTGATAGTGAAGCAGGGCAGTGGTGGCGTGGTCTGTTACCTAGGGTGAAGGACAGCTACCGTTAGCCAGAAGCTGCTGGCTTCACAAGTCACAGCCCTGCTGGGATCCCCTGCATTCCTCCTTCCCAACACCTAAATCAAAATCTCAAATAGGAAGATTAGTATAGTCGGGACAGGGAGGAGGCATTGTAGGCAAGAGCGTACAGGTCTGGAGAAGTGTGGAACATTCTGGCAACTGAACATCTGGACAGGAAGAAGCATGGGAGAGGGACAGGGTTCAACACTGACAGACAGCAAGGGCTCAATGATTCCATCCTGTCTCCATGCTCCTCTCCCAGGCTCTGCCCTGCTAGCTCTCCTGCAGGCTTGCCCCTTACGCTGGTCCTCCTCCAGACTAGCTTTCCTGGACTTCCCAGCTTTTCTGGGACCCATCCAGGTCTCCTCACTTCTCAGAACAGTGGTAGCAAGGCCCGGGGACCAGATGACCTGAGGCGCACAGGAGGCACCAGAGACACAGGCCTGGATCCCATCACTTTCCTGGGGCCTCAATAGCTCATTTTCAAAACGAAGGGGCTAGTCCAAGGCACCTGGCAGGTCTGGTCATCCCCAAACTAGTTAGGAGTTGACTTGTGAGAGGTATATTGAAATAAATGGTTTATCCGACTGTCTTCATTAGAGACTCTTAAAAAAATTAAAAACATGTTCATATTTACTTGGTGTGGTGGTGGTGGTGGTGGTGGTGGTGGTGGTGGGGGGTGTGTGTGTGTGTGTGTGTGTGTGTGTGTGTGTGTGTGTGTGTGTGTGTGTGTGTGTGTGTGTGTGTACGAGCATACGCCACAGAGTGGGGGCAGAGGACAACTTCCAGGAGTCAGTTCTCTGCTCCCACCACGTGGGTCCTGGAGATCAAGCTCAGGTCCTCAGGCTTGGCAGCAGGCGCCTTTACCTGCTGAGCCATCTTGCAGGCAGTGGAAATTCGTGTCATTTCAAATATAGTTAAAAACCAAAGAGAACATGCCAGATAATATCATTAGCTCTGAGAGCAAGAATCAACACAGGCCCAACACGCACGGACTTGTTGGTCTCCAGCCTCAGGGGGATACTGTGATACACCAGTGGCCGGCAGGCCCACGGCAGCAGTGAGGCAAACTATTTGTGGGCAATTGGGAGGGCCAGTCTAGGCCAGGGGCCAGTGGGGATCGTCCTGAAGTTGTAGCCCAGCGTGAGGGCAGCTCTGCAGCCACACAAGCTGGCCAAGGATCCCAGCGTCCAGAGGTGAGTTTAGGCCCAGACGGACTTTAACCCAGTAGAGGAGACTGTGGCTCCGCGCTTCGAGGCAGGGGAGAGGACAGGCTAAGGTCTTCCCCAGAGAGCCCCACTCCACTCTCCTGCTCGGTGCAGTGTCCTCCCTGCCCTCCTCCTCACCCCCACCCCTGCCCGCATTCCTGCTCAGCGTGCTCCCTGACCTTGTTCTCCCCGCACAGCCTTCCTACATGATCTGTTCTTGTTCATGCTGTGTTCCCAGGCCTAGAACCACCAGACATACAGCAGGTACCCAATGCATACGTTAATTAAAGAGAGGAGTGTGGAAATGCCCACTCCTGGGGACAGCACTGCTCTCCCACAGAGAGACAGTCCTGGTGCCTGTGCTACACAAGCCTGAGGATGTCTTTCCCTGGGTGACTTTCAAGATAAACTTACTCCCCCCGTTCCCCTTGGCAGGCCTGCTTTTATTTTAAGCTCCTGACAGACAGCTTTCTAAAATGAGCAGTGCTTTTCTTCCCAAGCAATAGTAATAACCGTGACATGGCTGTGGTGACGGCTGAGGAGACAAACGGGCTGTCTTTTTACTTAAAATGTCCACCAAAGTGCTGCTGTTCCCCAGTTCCATACACTCTGGCTATGCTCCAGAGACGGGTACTGTCCACAGCACTGACTCTCCAAGGCCCTCCGGAGGGGTCAGTTCAACAACTGGAGCTGGCCTGCCTTAGTCCTGTGACCCAGAGGAGATATCCAAGGCAGGGTTGCTTCCTTGGATGTAGTTTTTGTGTTTCTTTCTTTTCAGTTAATACAAATGACTACCATGTGAAATTCTCGAAGCCTTAGAAGCTACAAAGATATCCTCACAGGTGACCATGTGAGATGGTGTGTCCCACTTCTAATCTCCACAAGCATGTAAGTCCCTGTCTGGTGGCTGCCATCAGTGGGAGCAGAGAAAGGTGTCTCTAAATGGGCATGCCCCTGTAGTGCCCCATGGTTTCACACTACCTGCTTGGCCCCTGTAGCCCATGAAATTTGGGACCTCTAGCCAAATCTGACAGGACAATCTCTGCAAATGTCCCAAGTCTTGAACCCAGGTCCTTGATCCCCACTCCTGGCCTGGCTTTATTTGAGCTCCTGTTTCCTGGCTTGACAGACTGTGGTCCAGGTCTTGCAAGTGAGGTGCAAGAAAGACCTGTGCATGTAGCTGTGATGTACAGGCTAGCCAGGAGGACTGACAGAGCTCATGAGAAAGGATCTGTTGATGTGGAAGAGCCGGGCACTCTCTGGCTCGGCATCTGATTCACAGGCAGGGCACCTAACTGGACTGGCCATTCTTGGCCTGCCATCTGGCTAAATTTAATCTTTTTTCAAAGAGTCCCATTAAAAGTACTCTGTCAAATGGTGGCAGGTTTTTCTCCGGCAACTGATGTGGTTGGTCATTTAGTCTCTCAATATCCGGCCACCAATCTCAGCAACATTTTTACATAAGGCAATAAAACCAGCTGACTTCTGAGTCTCCCCAACTTCTTCCCCAGCTCCATTCCCAGGTTTCTGATTCCCATGGCTGAAGCCCCAGTACCGGGCAAAGCTCCGTCCATGAGCTCTCCCCAGTCCTCAGGCTCTATTCCACTTTCAATGTGTGTGTGCGCGCGCGCGTATATAAAATAGTTTTACACTTTCAATAACAAAGTTGTGTTTTGTTCAGCATTGAAGATGTAGAAAAAACATGCCAGTGCTATTAACTAATTTTGTGAGGACCTAGGTTTGGGCCCATTGTGCTGTAAGCTAATGATGTTCCCCGGGAGATAAAAGCGGCTGAGCACTAATGCTCCTGAGAGACCAAGGCCAAGGAGGTCGCCTTGCCTGCAGGTTGAGTGCTGGGCTGAAACAAAGCTTGTAAAAACATCAAAGTGTTTGGAACCTAGGGAGAGCAGGCAGAGTGGAGGACGGGAAGCAACATTACCAGGCAGGCATGGACTAGGCAGGGTACCATGGACGGACGGTGGGAACTGGAGGGTGGAGAGTGCCAGGCTGGAGATCTAGAAGCCTTGCTTCCCCTCACTGCAGGGAACCAGAGATCCTGGCCTGACTCCCGGTAGGTCCCCATCTGGAGAGCTAAGACAGCAGGCTGGATTGACTCAAGTTCCCTCTGCCTCAGCTCAAGGCTGTGAAAGTCTTCGTGCACCCAGACGGAGGAGAACTGAGCGGGGTGGGGATGCGGAAGGACTCTTTCATGAGACCCTGGAGCAGCTGCCAGTCAACACTCTGGAGAAGGGCTGCCAGTCAAAGCAGTGTCCCTAAGTTCCTCTGCCAACCTGAGGTGCAGAGCGCCCCGAGCCTCCCTTCCAGGCTGGAACTGTTTTAGAAAGCAAGCGGAGCTGCGGCAGGGGCAGTGTATGTGGGCAGCCCTCTGGGCTACAGGCTCACTGCTCTATACCCGGTCCTGCCCTTCCTAGGAGTAGGATGACCTTGGGCATGGACTCTATGGGTCAGGAGAGGGACAGTATCTGACCTCACTCAACCCTCACATCAATGACGGTAGAGGGACCATTCTAAGTGCCATTTGCAAGTCAGGGACGACTGGGAGCTCAAGGACTCACTTAGGTTATGTGGCTATTGTGCAGCAGGGCAGGCTCTGACTGCACACACTGACCTGAACTGACGGCCAGGCTCTGACCCACACCCAGTAGGCACCCACCTCTCTTAGGGAGGGGCTGGGACAGACATTTCCAAACCTTGGACAAGGCTCCTTCCTTCCTTGCTAGAGCCTCTGCCTATTTGCTGCTAAGCACAAGGCTCTCTTTCTCCACTGCACTGGCCAGGGGGACATCTGACTTCATCTCCTGCCCTTGTTACACGGGAGCAGCAGGGGGAGGAGGACTGCAGCACACAGTGTTTCAGAGGAGGCACAAAGCATGGAAGGTTGGGGGTCCTGGTGATAGTG
The DNA here is from genome assembly GCA_036184795.1 of Tokudaia tokunoshimensis. Lineage (NCBI taxonomy): Eukaryota > Metazoa > Chordata > Mammalia > Rodentia > Muridae > Tokudaia > Tokudaia tokunoshimensis. Next base: position 2,966,340 of record BTHU01000004.1, on the reverse strand, counting down.
CAGAGGCCATGTGTTCCACTGTCCAGTGATGAATCTGGAACACACCCCTGCCCCAAGCCCAGGTGCCACAGTGACCAGACCCTCAAGGGAAACCTAGGCAAAGTTTGGGGAGGGGAGACTCTTAGACTACTGCTGCCTAGCACACTCCCCTGAAAGGGAAGGGTCTGAAAGTGAGAGGATGAAGACAGTCATCAGCAGCCGGGGTAGGAACAACTGCACAGTCTACAGCAGAGAACCTTGGCTGCGTGTGTTCCTCCTCCCCTACCTCACTTCCACACGGCTCTAACTTGGGGTGGTTGTTTTTCTAGAACAAGAGACCCCTGAGTATCTTCAGGGGCTCAGGAAACCTCTCAGGTGGGAGGCGTTACTTGCAGGAACCAGACCCAGCTTTTAGAAGTTGTTGAGGGGTACTGCCTAAGAGCTCAGGATATTAGAAAGCCCAGGCCACCAGGGGGCAGGACAGCAGCCCTAGGTGAGCTGGCCTCAGCCTCCAGCAATCCTCAGTCTTTTCTAAAGCAAGGGTTACTGGACAGTTTTATCCTTAGAGCCAAATGCCCAAGGCATGTCCCTGCCAAGCTAGGGATCTGGGGTCGCTATTAAAAGCATTCCCCCGTGAGGTTCAGAAACAGGGACAGGAAGTACCCAAGTACCTACAGCTGTTCACTTTAAAGAGACCTTGGTGGCATCTAGTCTCTGGATTCCCTCCAGGCAGCACTAGCCTCCACAGATGCATGCTGTAAAAGTAGAATGTGACTTGTGGAAGGTGGGGAGCCTGGTTGAGGGCAGATGGCCTGGTCTTGCAGGTCCTCAGTGTAGGTTCCCAGTCACCCATTGCCAATACTCAGCTAAGGAGAAGCACCATTTCTGGCCCTTCCCAGGAGTGACTTTAAGACTTTTTTTTTTTTTTTTTTTAAAAAGAGAGGGTCTTACTCTGTAGCCCTGGCTGGCCTGGGACTTACTATGTATGCTATGTTGGCCTCAAACATACAGGGATCCACCTCCCTCTCCCTCTGCATGCTGGGACAAACGGTGTGCACCATTATGCCAGCTATCACTAATTAGGAAAAAAAAAAAGACAGCAGATGCCAGAGCAAGAGAGGTGCTATGTTTCTGCTTTCCTCCAGGTGCCCACCTGATGCCTTGAGGTGATGCCATTTTTACATGGCCCTGGACTGGCTAACTCCCCTCTCTAGCTCTAGGTAGGCTTCAGCACCTAGAGCTAGCAAACTGAATGTGCCACCAATGTGCTCATGCCTTCCTCCAGCAGAGAGAGGTATAAGCAACCTTAGGGGGGTGAAGATGCTTTACCATTGTGGAGGGGCCAGCCCAGGCATCTGGGGCTCCCCAACAATTTTAACAACAGCAGTTCCACCCTTGTGGGACTGCTCAGGAGTAAATTATTTGTGGGCTCCGGAGCCCGCTATGGGAGCTTGGTGTGTTAAGGGCTTAAAGTGATGGCAGCCCTGCTAGCAGCCCTGCACAAGCTTTAGGACAAATCCTGAAGGCGGCCTTAGAAGTCTTCATCCTATGAAAAAAGGAGTCACCATTGTCTCAAAATTAGAATGCTCTGAAGTCCTGAAAGTGGTGTTGGGGGCCATGGGAGCACTGCAGACAGACGCTTCTAAAACACGGATGAAGGCACGGCGGGGCGGAAGCAGGGGATTTACCACTTATTATGCAGCCCTAGTCTCTAATCGGAGACAGGATTTGTGTGCCCCGTAGGCTCAGCAGGCCTGGGGGCCCGAGGAGGAGGCCCACAGGGACTAGGGATTACTCTGGCAAGATCGATCTTCTGCTTTGTGTGATGAAGGAGCCATCTGCATGGGCTCTGCAGAGCTTATCGTTGTCACTGGGGCCAGGTCATGCTGGTCTGGGACTTCTGGGACATGATCTGCAGGCTAGCGGGTCGGAGAGGAGAGGCGGAGACAGACCCAGCTGCTCCATCAGCCCTCATTTCCCTTGCACACCTTTGAGATCAAGCCCTGTATTTGAGAAGTACGAGCCTGAGGATGTATTGTACTTAAGACAGTTTCTGGCAGGCACAAACTGGGGCTTCCAAAAATGAGCATCTAGATGGGGCAGGCTAGAGTAACCCTTTAGAGTTTCAGACATGACACCACTGATGTCTGGGAGAAGCTCTCCATTCCCTGGACCCAGGCCGACTGGCTGCTGATGGCTTCTATGGATGGCTGCGTGCTTACACATCCTGGCATAGATTGGTGCGCCTGGCCTTCCAGCCTATGGCTGACACTGCAGTGACCTGTGATCCTGCCTAATCCAGCACTGCTGTCTGACCCTGGCTGGAATGCTCTTCTCTCTAAGCCCTTTCCAGTACTGACACTCAGTCTGGTGGCTCCCTGTCCCTGGTGCTTAGGGCTAGTTCCCTGTGTGCACTTCCACAGCCCTCTGGGTAATTGAGTCTGGCACTGTGTCCAGGCCTGTGACCAATGCTCCATCTCTAGGCTGCACTCTCTGGGAATGAGGCCATCAGGGCTGCATTTTTGTCCCTGGGCCAGCTCTGGACACTAGAGAGCAGTACGTCTCTGCACTGGGCACCACAAACATAGGACCCAGACTAAGGGATTAAGTCGGAAGGCCTCAGGCAGCTCAGGGAGGGGAGGCAGCACTGGGAGGAGAGCCCAGGAGCCTGGGAAGGCAGAGATGCCTCCTCCTCTTGGAGCTCCAAGGTTCTGACCACTCTGCACTTTCACATAGCAGAGTTGAGGAGAGCCACATGGTGGGTCCTTGACATTTTTTTCAGGATTAAGAAATTGAAGCTTTTCTTTAGATGAGAAAGGTTTTAACACATTCCAGATGGTAAAATGCCAGGCTGCCGCTGGCTGCCAGTGAAATCTTGGCAGTGGCGCACGCCTTTAATCCCAGTACTTGGGAGGCAGAAGCAGGCAGATTTCTGAGTTCTAGACCAGCCTGGTCTAGAGAGTGAGTTCCAGGATAGCCAGGGCTACACAGAGAAACCTTGTCTCAAAAAACCAAAAAAACCCCAAAAAAAACCAAAACCAAAAACAAACAAACAAACAAAAAAACCCCACAAACAACAAAAAAGAAAAACTTGGCCTGGAGACACCCAGATACACAGCAATAAGGCATTGGCCATGGAGACCAGTGTGTCCATTACAGGCCATATAAGGATGGTGTCACTGGAGGGAGACGTGCCCTCAGGACTGTATACACTGTCCCAGGTCCTGGCCTATCAAGTTGCTCAGTGTGTATAGCTGGCAGCTTTAATTCTTGTGTATTTCACACCAAAGCTGCCCACTCTTTGGCTAGGGAAAGAGATATCAGGGCCAGGAAGATGGGGGAGGCTTTGGTGGGAGTGGCTGGGCTTGCCATGGTAGCTGGATTTTCAGTTTAGTTTACAAAACTACTTCTCTTAAAATGGGGACATGCACGGGCTGGAAAGGTGGCTCAGCGGTTAAGAGCACTGACTGCTCTTCCTGAGGTCCTGAGTTCAAATCCCAGCAACCACATGGTGGCTCACAGCCATCCGTAATGGGAGCTGATGCCCTCCTCTTCTGGGGTGTCTGAAGATAGCTACAGTTTACTGTAAATAGATAAAATAAATAAATCTTTTTTTTAAAAAAAGTAATGCTTCTCTTTAAAAAAAGGGGGGGGCATGCAGATAGATAGCTGGAGATTCCAGATTCTGTGGTCCTGAGCCCCTGTGACAGCTACAGAGGCAGCAGCAGCAGCAGCAATAGCACATGCCACATACTTGCAATAGCACATGCCACATACTTGCAATAGCACATGCCACATACTTGCAATAGCACATGCCACATACTTGCAATAGCACATGCCACATACTTGCAATAGCACATGCCACATACTTGCAGGAAAGCTTAGTGCCAAGCCCCTCACCATGAATGATCTTCACAACACGCACCCCATGAAGGAGGTGTCATCTGTTTCACCTTTGTGCAGAGGACGGAGCTGAACCCACACAGGACAAATTCTTGGCAGGAGGTCCACAGCACAGCAGTGCACAGCACAGCCCGTGCTCTCAACTACACAGTCCACTGTGGAGAGGAGCCGGGAGCCCTGTGCAAGGGAAACTGGCCAGTAGGGAGCAGAGGAGACGGAGGCTTTCCTCAGGAGGAAAGGTCACTTTGGAGGCAGAGTAGCAGGGACCGCTTGTACACGAAGGTTACTTTACATATCCGACCCATGGTATCAGCTGCCCTCACAGCATGCTCTCTTACACACAGATGAGCAAACTGAGGTGGCACGGCCAGGATCTGACCACCTGCAGATGGCTCTGGTGGGACAGTCATCCAGGGAGTGTGATGGGCAGCAGCCAGACTTGGCGCACGTGGACCAGCCGTGCTGGCAGCTGGAGCTGTGGGATGGGGGCAGGGGTTCAGGAGTGGGAGGAGCCAGTCTTCCCAGAAGCAATTGTCAGATCTGATGGCCTGTCCCGTGTCCCTTCCCTCCAGGAAGAAGGGAACGATTGAGATGATGAATGGTTGCCCTGTGAGCCCTCTAATGGCAGAAACCCACAAACCACTTCTGGGGTAACTCAGTACATCAAAGAGGCCACTGGACTGGCTAGGCCTCCCTGCGTCTGTTTGCTGCACATGGCTGGGTGCATGTGAGTACTTGAGCTGTGACCACACTGTGCCCAGCAAGGAGCCTGGAAGAGAGGCCGCAGGCCCTTAAGAGGCAAACAGAGGAGGAAACCTGCTCTGGGAAGAGAGGGTGTGGACCAGCCCTCAGAGAAGGTGGTGGTTGGGGCTCTTGGCAGCCAGTTCAGCCCCAACCCCTCATCCTCTTTCCCTTGGCTCCCAAACCCAATCAGTGTAGACCAACTGGTGGCTGAGGGCACAGCACCTGCTGCCATGACTAAGGGGTCCTCTGCCTCTCTTTCCCCCAATTCATCAGCCTACTCCCAGACAAGCACACACCTTCCTCCTGTGTGCCATCATCAGGAGTCTACCTATCTACATGAAGCTGTTCATCTGTCCTGGTACTTGTGAAAGCTGTCTCCTCAGCTCTGTCCATTTGGGACACACTTGTGAGGGTCCCTTTCTGGTACAAGGGCTGGGTAGGGTGTGGTCTCACCGCAACCTCTACCTCTCTAGGCTTCCAGGTGTGGCATCCTGACCAGGGGTTTTGGTTGAATTATTTTTTTTCTGGAGAGAAATGTAGGAGGTTGGCAGGGGGACTCAGAGACTAGTTAGTGATCCCCTGAGTGATGTGAAATGCCACAGCAGGGTCCTGTGCTCGCTCAGGTCACGCCCAGCTCAGTCTCGCAGAGAGAAGGAGGGCTCTTGTCCTCTGGAAGGTTGCTGGGTTGGGATGGTTACCATTTGAGAACTCGGAGCTAGCTAGCATGGACTGGATATGAGGGTACTGTGGGAAGTACTGAGTCATGCAGGGCTCAGAACACACAGCCTCCTTCTAGAGCGCCAGTCTCCTGGGCTGACTCTGCCCACCCTCCTGTAAAGGGCCTGATGGATACTCAATGGCATCTCTGCAGAGATCATTCCCAGGAAAGGCCCTGTCTTTCACATCAAAGAATGGCCGAGTGAACAGAGGCAAAGAGGGCAGTGGCACCCCACAGGTATCCCAGCTGTCTACTGTGGTGCAGGACGTGGTGGGCTCTGCACCCGTCTGCTGCCTGTGGAACAATGGCCACGGCTAAGAGTGCACTTCCGAGGCCAATGGCTAGGTTTTTTCCCCACCCCCAGGAGGGGACACTGGCTCCTTAGAGACTTTCTAGGCCCCCACCCTGCCTGTCTGGGGCTCTGTGCTCTCTCACCTTTCTCTAGCCCCTGCAGGGACTTCATGCAGTGAGTGGAGTGGCTGCAGGCTGGCTCTCACTCCCTGCAGATGCTGGGGGCAAAATGCACACTGTTTTGAAATGAGGGGGTTAAAGGTCAAAACAGTGAGTGCCCCAGCAGTGTCTAAATGGCAGGAAAATGCGAACTTGCTTGAAGCCTCTGCTGGTTCTGTGGTTCTGGCCTTTCAGAGGGTCCCCTTATTTCTGTATTTCATTCTCTGAATCCACACTGCTGGAAACTCACTGGCTATAAAAAGCCGCTTCGCCCTAGGATGAAGTGCAAGGCACCTCTGGGGCAGTGCAGTAAATGACAGGCACCTGTTGGCAGTCATAGCCTCACAGCAAGCTGTCCCCCAAGCAGCCTCTGCCTTGCACTTGGGTACGAGTCTAATGAGTAAGTTAGAAAAGGCTTGCTGACAGTCAGTGTCCTCAGACAAAAGGCAGGCATTTCACTCCTGAGGACTGGTTTGCTATAGAGTCACAGGGGCTGTAGCTCTGACTGAGGCACTCGAGCACGGGCCTCTGGACAATGTAATAGTGGCCTGCACTCCACTGTCTTGGCTCCTGAAGTAAAAAGACATGGGTAAGTTTGTTTTGGCTCTACAAGGCACCAGTTCCTGTCTATCTAGAGGGAAGCTCAGGGGCTTCCTGTCTTTCTAAGGGTATCTGAAGCAATACAATGGGGCCAGGAAAGGGAAGGTGCCCTCAGAGAATTGGGCGGTGGGGGTGGGGGTTCAAGCTCCTTCAATGGCCAGGGAGTCTCAGCTCAGAACTGGGTGTACTAATGCAGTCTACTCTGAGGTCAAGCTCTTTGGGAAGTGGGTGATTCTGCCGAAGTCCCCTCATGCAGGGGACAGAACCTCCTTTGTCACAGTGAGCCAGGAAAACTGCCCTGGGCTGACAGGGGCAGGAGAGCCCTCTCCTTGCTCTCTGTCAGTATCCACTACCAGCAGCATCAATAAGCACATGACACATTTATGTGGGGGACAGGAAAACAGAAGTGAGAAAGGGTGGGTCCTAAAAAGCAAAGCTTGGAAGGGCTGCCAACCAGCCCTGCTATCTGGTGCTTTGAGTCCCAACACTAACCATCACTCAGAAGGTTGTGCAAGACAGACTAGCCTTGCACGGAGTGGTTCCAGCTCTGCTGTCTATGTGGCCGACTGTGGGAAGGGAATGGAGCAGGATAACACATCCTGCCCTTGGGTCAGGATGCCAGATGCACTTTCTTCCTGCCACCAGCCCCTTCTGCAAGCCTGGAGCACAGGCTCCCTGATGTGACATCACACCACACCCATTCCACGGGCTGTGATTAGCAGAAGCTTTACTGAGAGGATTAAGCTGGATTCTGTAGTACATTATTTTCTCAGATATCCCTCCATCTGACAGCACAGGCAATCTCTGGCAGGAAGTCTTACTTGCCCCTGAGAGGAGACAGAGACCTCACTATTACCTGTCCTTCCTTCTAACGAGAACACTGACATCCATGGAGTGGCAGTCTTTAGCCCAGGGTAGGTCAGCATTGGAAGATAATCGTTTAGATATAATAGGGCAAGGGAGAGAGGACGAAGGACTCAAAGTGTCTGGGCACTGCTCTAGGTGGGTAAAGCACCACCATTGTGGGTCAGTCCATTCTCACTACTGCCAACAGGCCATGTAAAGTACACAGGGAGATTGGCAGGTGGCCATGCATCTCTCCAACTGTCCATCTTAGACTCTGCCGCTGTGTGCGTCTGCACACTCAGACAAAGACTGCATGGCAGGTTGTTTCCAGGGAGGAGTGGGTAAAAACATGGTAGCACAATCTAAGTCTGTGCTTCAGAAAATCGACATTTCACACTCTGTCCGAGCCCCTAATTAGTTTCCCACATACATTCAAAAAGAACTCCCACGGCAAGGAGGCCTCACTCCCAGGGAGGGTTCACTACCAAAGCCCAGGTTCTGGGCTACAGGTTGCCAGGCTGCAGGGCTTGAGAAATTCTGAGGGCCATTGTAGGGTCTGGAGAAGAAATTCATTGTTATTATGCCACAGAGGGCACAAAGGTAAAGACCAGGTTAAAGGAAAGACAAACACCAGTTTTAATGATGCTGGCTCTTCTGGCAATGAGTGGTTTTCTTTCTTCTCTTTGCAGTCACAATGGAGGGAAATTTGTCAAGAACAACATGGAAAGTACTAATGTTTATAGCTGAGGTGGCACGTGTACCAGCCATGCCAACCACGTGAATATCTCCAGCTTGGTAGCTTAGCAAGCATGCAGAGCCCGCATAGGTCCCGGGCACTGAAGGCTGGGCGTGGCATTCACAGTGGCTTCCATTCAGCTCTGGGCCAGGGAGCAAGGCTACATCCCATTATGTTTCTAAGGACAGTGGGGTGAAGGAATGCTAGCAGACCCAGGACAAGGACGTTTTCAGTTAAATGATGCTCTTGCTTTTGAAATATTGTGAACTTTATGCAAGAACTGCACAGGTGGCCCAGACAGACCCTGTTATAACTACTTTCCTCAGCACTGTGACCAAAACCCAACAAGTGGAGAGATGACTCATCTGGGCTTGGTTTGAGGGCACAGATCCACAAGGAAAGCAAGGCGCAGCAGCAGGTGACTCAGGAGCTGCAGAGTGCACAGCCGGAACCCCACACCACCTCACTCCTCCCCACAACAGAATGGAAGCACAAACCTCAAGGCCTGCCCTTCAGCAGTCTACTTCCTCCAGGCTGGCCTGGCCTCCCAAGTTGTATAATTTCTTGAAATTGTGCCACCAGCTAGTTCAAACACATAACTTTATGGTGCACAGTTTACATTCAAGACATACTAATTAATGATCTTATTTAAGTCACCCTATTGGGGCACACACTTGGTCAGCTCGCCTAACTCCATGCCAACTATCCCTTAGACCACTGATGACATCTTCTGAAGCCCTGATACCTTTGATGATTCATTTCTGTCAAATTAACTGGGTTTAGAGTTACCATGGAAACATACCTATACCTGTGTGTGTGTGTGTGTGTGTGTGTGTGCATCCACCCTGGATGTGGGCAGTGCCATTCCAACTGGTGGGTCCCATACTGAATAAAAAGAGGAAGAGAGCTGGGTACCAGCATCCTTCCCTCTGCTCTGAGCTCTAACAGCCCAGCCTCTGGTTTAGGTGCTGCTGGCTTTTCCGACGTAGGGCAAGCCTTGTTTCAGGGCAGCACGTTTTATCAGGTGTGACAAGGTCAGGGCTCCAGAATGCTCTTGTGCATGAGACTCCCTCAGGCTGTGCGTGTGACTGCAAATGGGACTGTGGTCACAGTTATGAGAGGGTAGCCACCATGGCTTCTGCTGATTGCATCCTGAGCAAGGGGCTTCTCTCATAAAGGTGAAATGTTGGTGATCTAGACAGAGGCTGGCAGAAAAAGCCAAGTTACCCAACTCCAAGGAACTGTTCACTTTAAAATGGCTCACTTTATATTATGCAAATTCCACTTTAATTAGGAGAGCAAAAAAAGCCTATGCCTCCTGGAACACCTTGGATACAACTTGCTCATGGAAGAACTTGGGCCAAGTGTCCCAGCTCTGAGTGGTCCCTGGGGTATTTCTTACCAAACAGAGAACAGTATCCACATTCTGTCTCCAGTCTGAGACACTTGCCTGACCAGGGCTCTTTAAGACTCCTCAGGGAATCCCCCTAAGCACTCTGTCTGAAGGCCATCCCTCCTCTGGTCATCTGGCACAGCCCCTGGACAGTCTGTCTACTTGTGCTATCTCCCTGGTACCCTGGACCTAGCACAGAGCCTGGTGACCGGAAAGAGTGCTGCAGAGAACCACTGTTCTCTGTCAAGAGAACAGATGAGATGGCAACTGCTGGGACAGTCCAGAGCACAACGGACAGGGCTGCTGCCTGCGAGGGAGACGGCCCAAGTGCTCTTGGGTGTGCAGTGAGCCCGCACACACAGTGGGGCCACGCTATGTTAGGAGCTTCACACTCCCAGAGCTGAGGAACTGAATTCTCACATAATTTCTCATTTAAATTTTTAAACATTTAATTTTTTACGTGTATGGGTGTTTTGCTTGCATGTATGTCTGTGCACTGTGTGTGTGCAGTGCCCTCTGCCCTTAGAGGCCAGAAGAACACACCTGATCATCCAGGCACTGGAGTTAGAGTTTGTAAGCTGCTTATAAGTAATCTGGGAACAAACCCAGGTCCTCTGGAAGAGCAACAAGCCTTTTTAGCTGCTAAACTGCTTCTCCGTCCCCATCTCTCAGTTTTCCTAACAGTTCTTTATGGCTTTTCAGGAAAGAGCCAAACAAGTAGTCATGGGGGCAGGAGGCAGAGTGGAGAAGGCTCGGTTGAGCGCGGCCTGCTTCTCTCACCCCATCTCCATGCCCTTGGGCCAACCACAGGGTCTGAGAAACTGCATTTCAAGACCCGGTAGAGCTTGGCATCATCTGAAAGTTTCTGCCTTGCTATAGTTTACAATATCCACAGTAAGTCCCCGTGAGCACATAATCCTCTGGGCTCTGATACTACAGCTACCATTATTCCCTCAGAAACAAAGTATCCCCACTACTCCAACACACCTTCCCTGCCCCACCCATCCCCAACTACTTGCTTCCCCATGTCATATAAATGCATGTCAGGTTCCCCCCAATCCCCACTCTTGTAGCTCAGGGAGTGAGTATCTGTGCAGGAGAGGGCGGCCTGGGACTTCAGATCTCCTGCTTTCACCTTCTAACTGCTGGGATTCTAGGTGCGCATCGCCATGTCAACAGAACCCAGGGCTCTGTGCACTCTAGGCAAGCACTCTACCTTGACCGAGTCACAGCCTCAACCTTTCTTTTCCCCCTTGCTTTCTAAAAAGCCTCTGCGTTGGGAAAGTTTATACCCAAAGGCATTTGTAGTTTGCCCACGTCTCCTGAGTAAGATACAGAGGGACACTTACCTTCTGGAATACTTGATAGTTGGATTTGGACCATATGTCTAGCTGTTGTGGAGAGAGAAGAATCAGTATCAGTATCAAAGAAGCCAAACAGTGACAGAGGGCCCGGTGGCAAAGGTCTGCTGTGGCCTGCCTAAGTTTTTTGGTTTTTTTTTTTTTTTAACCAACTTAAGGAATGGGATGAAGGGCTCTGCAGTCATTCGCCTCCAGTCCCACGGGCTGAGGCCCCTGCCCACTGTAGACCCCGATTCTCCCCAAGGCTCTTGGACCCCTGAAGTGCCCGACGCTCTCTGCCTGGGCCGTCCTCCACACAAGCCTGCACATGGCTCCTCCTCCCTCAGGCTCAGTGTCACCACAGTCAGGAAGGCTGTCCACAGTTACCAGTCAGAACATTCTTCCCCACACCCACTTTCTTCCTTTTTGAGAAGTTAGTTTTTCTAACAGTAAAGACTACCCTGTGGGGAGAGGTGTTGCATTGCTGGGTAGAGCGAACCCGTAGTGTGAGGACAGTCCTCCATGCCAGAGGCCTCAGCAGACCCTCCACATACGCCTTCATCTAGTCTCCAGGGTGACCTCGGCTTTCCAGCTGAAGAGGGGCTCACCTCTCAGAAGCCATGGCCGCGTTATCTGGCCGCTCAAGCCTGGCTGCCACTGGCAGCCCCTGGGGAGGTTTTCCATAATTTTTATTTATTCTCTCATAATTGCCTCCCTGGCCGTTTCCCCTCCCCCATTCCTCCCAGTTCCCCACCCCCACCTCCCCTCTTCCCAGATCCACTCCTTCTATGCTTCTCTTCAGAAAAGAGCAGGCCTTCCAGGGATGTCAACCAAACACAGCACAGCAAGTTCAATAAGACTAACACAAACCCTCATATTGAGACTGGATGAGGCAATCAGTAGGAGGAAAAGGGTCTCAAGGGCAGGCAAGAGTCAGAGATGCCACCACACCACTGCCAGGGAGCTTTGTTTTTTAAGTTACACATTCATTGCTCTTCCATCTGGCTGAGTTTGGAGGGCTGGAGCTGGCTTGTGAGGTAGCTCCTTATTTGTTCCTCAGCAGCGTCCATAGAGTGTTCTGGAACTGGCTGGCTTAGGAGGCCCTGATCTAAGGAGACTGGATTGCACACACAGGAAGCATGAGGTCCCAGATGAGATGTGGGTAACCGGTCCAGCCCCCCACCCCCACTGGGGTCTCATGCACAGCACCTCGGTGTCTGTTTCCCCCACTTGCACGGCAACCCATGCAAATCTGACTGCATGTTTCAAGACTTCAGAACAAATGATGAATGGCAAACCCAGAATTCCTCTAAGACAGAGACTGCAGGGGCTGGGCTGTCACTCATGGGTAATGACAAGTGATGAAGTCTTCTGTGTCCCAGAGCTGCTAGACAGGTGACTTTAATATAATGAGGTCAGGGACCGAGCAAATTGAAACAGCCAGTGAACGGGCCTCCTGGTTCTGTCTCGGGGTTGACTGGTGGTCAGACTGTAAGACTGACCTGGGGCAGCTCAGGTCTATATGCTATCACATTGATCTGCTGCAGTAGGGCACAGGGGAAGTGGCTGCATGGGGACATGCCTCTGAGCCACAGGAAGTGAGTGTGGTACTCCAGAGTCCTTGCTGTTCTGAGGAAACACCAAAAATGTGGCTTTCTGAAGAGTCCTTGGAAACTGGAAGCTGGGTTGCACCCTGGCACACATTCCTTTCTCCAGCTCCTTTTCACTTGTGATTGGTTCCTTGTTAAGTCTCAAGCGCCCGACCACCGTACATGCTGAAAGGCAGAGTGACTGTCAGGGTTACCTGCAGGATGGTTGGGCTCTGGCTGTGGAGGGCAGAGGAACAGCCCAGCTCTAGAGCTACAGGTAACGTGGATCTCTGATCACACACCCATACTGGGAAAGTGTACCCTACCACCCATGCTGTATCCCTCCTGCTATATTCCTGTGACCTCCTAACAGCATGTCCCCAATGCCAAATTGCCCCTAGAGAGGCAACACCAAGTTTCAATCTCTGTCTCCTTTAAACCAATGGACTGAGAAAAGAATCTGAAACATCTTCAGGCATTAGAGGTTAACAGTATATAGGGTAACTGACAACAACAGTTGGCTCTGTGGAAAATGGCGCCTGCTGCTAAGCATAATGACCTGAGTTCAACCCCAGGGCCCACATGGTGAAGGAGAGAACGGACTCCTGCAAGCTGCCCTCTCACCTCTGAATGCACACGTTTATAGACAAAATAAATAAAAGTAAAAGAATGCACACATCTAGTTCCCCCATTCTCTATTCTGATCCTCACCAGCCTGTGTGGGCGGAGTCAGGCTTGGTGACCTCAGTGCAAGTTCAGCCCAGGGTTTAAGGAATGCAGCATTTAAAGACTGCCCGGGGACCAGGGGAGGGGAAGAGGGAAGGGATGGGAATGACTTTGCATGTCTTAGTTCTACCCAGATCTCGATGCCAGGGACTTTAAATCAATGTGTCAGGATGAGCCGCATCCGTTTTGGAACTCGGAAGCAACTTCTTTCTCTCATTTCCAGCCAGCACCTCCTGCCTGTTCACACCACACACAGCACTCTGCCACAAGGATACCATCCACAAAGACACGGAGATGGGAGTTGCACACACTCAAAGTTTCAGACTTTACTTAAACAATCATCTTAGGAGATCTTCAATATCTACAAAATCTACAAAACAAAACAAAAAACCCGGAAAAACCTCGAGAGAAAAAGATCAGATACTTCATTAAGAATGGACTCTGCAAACTAATTATGGATATTCAAAACCCACCTTGCCTATTCATCATGCCGCCTTTTCAGAAGTTTTAAACAAGTCATTCAGAACGCTAGAGGATGATTCTACCATCTGGGACAGCTAGGCCCTGGACAATACAGTCCATTTACCTGGCACACACGGCAGAGAAAGGGACCCAGTAACAATGGGCTCCCCTTTTGCTCTGAACCTGAGTCAGGTGGCACATACTTGATCTTTTGCTAGGTTTATGCTAGAGAAAGCCCTTTAAATGAGTTCTAGAGTTGACGTTCTGTGTCTCTTTAGGGCCAGGAAGGACTCAGAAATGCATTTCAGGAAGCCAAGGCTGAGCTCAGTGATCATTTATTAGCTCTCGCTTATTTGCTGCAAAGGCAAGCATTGTTAACATTTTTTTTCTAGTTGCAATATTAAAAAGGGAACATTCTGGAAGCTGCAAACCTTCAGTGAACAAGACATTATTTGGAACTGGGATGTCAGGAAGGGAGTGAACCTTCCCTCAGAACACTAGGCTGGGTCTGAAGGATTTGAAAGGGCCAAGTCAGCTGCCTGTGGAGCCTGGTGATGAAGCTGCAGTCCCAGAGGCAGCTAAGGGTGTTACGGCAGAGTGTGTTCAGGTAGAGGCAGGGGCTATTGCAGGGGAGTGAAATGCAACCCTGCAGATGAGTGGGGTGCTCATATCTGTCCTTAGGATAAGACACCAAGATGTCAAAACAAAAAACAAAACAAAACCCTAAACCCTCTAAAAGCATGGTCTGACACCAAAGGCAAGGTCACCCTGTCCTTGCTGATCTCTTACTCCTGCTGTGGCTGGCAGGATCCCCTTCCAGCACTGATGCATAAGAGTGACTTCTAATGCACAGCTGGGGAAACTGAGGCTCAGAGAGCATCACAGCTAAGGAGTGGGGAGTCTGGGAGCAGGCCTGTTTCCAGAGGCCCAGGGCCTCTCTACTCAGGGCCCCTCCACAATGTCACTGCCCCACCTCTCTGGGGTGCTCCTACAGAGTTCAGTCTCACAAACCCATGCCAGGCTTGCTGCTCCGCCAATCACTGCCGCTAACATTCATTTAGCAGTACGCAAAAGCTCTGGCAGCTTATCAGAAAGTTATCAATTCTTTATTTCATTTCAAAAGGCAGCACACACAGAGAATTTTAAATGATCTAAAATGGACACTTCCAAACGATGCTCCTAAGCCTCAGCGGGTCTCAACCTCTAAAGGAAACCTTTAAAGGGATCTCTGACTTGCAAGACAGATGTGTCCATCTGGGTTAAGGATACAACTGGGCACGGGTGAGGGATTTCTCTGCAGCTGCCCAAGTTTTCAGTGCCATGGAAAACTTGTGTGTGGTCATCTTCTTAGGTGTGCCCAACCTCCCAGAGGAAGAGAGGAAACAAGCCTCCCAGGAGAGCAGTGCTACGCCTTTATTATTCTTCAACTTTCACTTTCAATCAGGACATGCATTTGTTACCAAAAAATTGCTGAAAGCACAACTTTGGGGTGTCCTCTGCATGGAGCCCAGCTGGACTCATCCCCTTTCCTGGCTCTCACCCTTTTCCCCACAAGTAACAAGAGGCCATTTTTCTGAAGGTCGTCTGAACAATTTCAAAGGCTATAACAAATCAAAATGTTCCCTGCATCTAATATCAAACAGGGCTGATGCCAACACTTATTAGAGAAATCAGATTCAAGCTTCCCCCAACCCCCTCGACCCAAACACACACACATATCCAACTTTGAAGTGGGAAGAATGCAGGATCAGAAATTACCCTGGAGACAGCTCTGGCTGTCTTTGAAGGCTCCCTTTGATACTGCCATTTCTTCTCCTCTCTTATGCTCGAAGGCTAAAAGCTGCCTTTTTTTATTGATATGGGGTAATTAATGAAGCTATAGCATTAACATAACCTAAATCCCCTAATAAGATAAATTCAACGGAGACACTTCTATTTTTCCATCTGTTCAGCCCGACTGATATAAAATCAGGACAATGGCCAGGTGTTCCCACACCCTGCCTGTTAACATGCTGAGTCACGGCCCTACTCCCTGATTGCAGCCAAGAGAGGTCGGTAAGTCTGAACAGCAGTTTTATTCTTAGAGGAATGAGGGTACCAGTGCTTGATATCAAAAATATGCATCATGGGTAAAGACAGGGAGGGTATCAAGGTAGTGACTGTTACAGCAAGGTGCAAGCTGACAGTGTGTGGGACGGATGTTGGTGGGAAAAGCTGGCTGGAAACTGTGGGTGGGGGGAGGGGATGGCTGGCCACCACCTCAGCACTAAAGACACTGTGTTGAGGACCAGCACATGGGGGACCAACCATACAGGGCAAGAGGTTAAGGCCATGGGAGGCTTTGTGAGTCAATCCAGTGAACCCCAAGCTGAGCTCCATAGCAGAACAAGCCCTAAGCCCAGGATGCAGTTGAACAAATGCAGGACTACAACTTCCCAACAGCAGAATTGCCAAGGGACTCTGTCCTGCAGACCAGACCTTGAGCTCCAATGGTGTTTTCCAAATCTGACACTTTGTGTGACACAAGTGTGCCCACTGTAGGTTCAGCACTCAGAACCCGGCATTTGCAGTGTCTTCTCTTCTGTAAAATGCTTAAGAAACTGGCACTAATGAAATGGTGAGGAGCAGTCAGCCTCAGGCCGGCCAGCCCACAAAAAGCTTCTCTATCACTTGAGGTCTGGCCCTGCCAGTCTTGCTTGGTCTTGTCTTGAGGTCCCTACCTGCTACATAGGGTCCATGTACATGGGTGTAAAAAGGATCAAGAGGTGCCTGTCTGTAAAGAGCACAGTAAAAATAACGCCCTTTAGACATGTAAAAACAGCTTAGTCAGGACCCCCACTACATCCAAGGCTGCTGCTAACCTGAGAACCAGCACCCAGTGACATCACTCACTCAGGATAACCAGACACAGTCCTAGAACCCATGATGCCAACTGTGCTCTGCTCTACACATCCGGAGAGATGACACTTGATCTGCCCTTGGGTTGGACAGTCTCCCCCAGGATCCTGACTTGAATCAGAGACTTCTGTTAGAAACTGGACCTGATCTTCAGCTAAGATATGTTACTCAGTGAGCAGCCCTGGGGAGACAGGCTAGGGCCGTACTTACACATTCTAGTGAGGACCTCGTGTGATGGTCCTCAGCATGATATAACTTCTGTTATACTAGCAACATGCTCTACCTCCTTGTTCGAGACAGTGCCCCCACCACGCTCTGAGACAAGCCACCCTCAGACCCAGATCCCCTCAAAATGCCCACTTTCTGCTGTACAGTGGAGAAACAGCGATCTTTCACGAGGCTGTGCATATGGCTCACGTGTGTCCCTTTAGTCTGATCATTTATGATTCTAATGCCTGCTGCTGCCTGATTCTGCAGGTTTCCATTTCAGCTAAGCAGTTTTGCCTCTCAGGCAGGCTATCCCATCAGCCTCTCTCCCACACACAACAGGGCTTTCCAGACTGTTTCAAGCACTAAGGTCTACCCTTAGGATGTGGTCACAGGACTCATTTGCATAAGCAGTTCCCCACCCTAGGTTCCAGCCTCCCGTTCTGTAACACGAGTCAGTCTGAGAGCAGTTTCTAAGGCAAAGTAAGTGCAAGAGAGTTACCACAGAGTCAGCTAAGTTAGTAGCTGGCAGGAGGGAAGAAGGGGGAGGGGGAGGGGAAGGAAGGGGGGAAAAGAGATGAGCCCAGGGGTGGAGGAGAGCAAGCTCCTAGGGAAAGTCAGAATAGGCAAATGTGAGTAACAGCTTGGCTGTCCTAGGGCCATGGTGGGCACCAGGGCTGGGGAGTGGACAGGACACATGCAGAGAATGGGGGCAGGTAGGGTCAGATTTTGCAAAGGTGTCTGGATTCTGTTCCATAAGCCAAATCTCAGAAGCATGTTGTACAAGCTGCCGATACAATATGCTCTGAGGACAAAGTTGGGACTACAAAAGAACTTAGTGACCTTGTGAGAAAAATATGTACCTCTTAAGACATTCATAAGGCATATGCATAAACCAAAGGCTCTAAGAATGTCTAAACACACTTCACTTCTTGGCTGGGGTAGAGGGAGGGGATGGCTCGGGGTTGGAGGGAGCACTTGTTTAACTTGTGAGAGGCCCTGGGCTCTATCCTTGGATCTACAAAAGAAAGATAGAGGGAAGCTATCTATAACCCAAGGTTTCTTAAACCTGGATACATGGGCTTCTCTGTACCTAAAACCCATTAATACCTACCTCTTGCTCTGGGGAGGCTGCCCCAAGTATACTGGGATGGTGGCTAGCATGAGAGCCCTATGTACGGAAGGGTTGTTTATGGGGAGAGCGATCCACAGGCTGAGGGCAGGGACACTGGAGCCTCCATGTGAGTTAGCAAGGGCAGGAGTCCGATCAGCAAAGGCAAGAATGATGAAGCAGGGGCAGACAGAAGGCCTGGAGTGTGGGGGCAAAGTAGAGGACCTCAGAGAGGTGAGAGCCAGCACTTGCTGACAGCCCAGTCCTCAAGGGTGGCAGGGAGGAAGGTTGAGGCAGTTGGATGGTGGTATAGCTAACCAAGACCAGGGACATGAGGAATCTGAGACAGAGAGATGAAGAGGCCCAGACAGGAGTCATCTCTGTGTGGGCAACATGGTCGAGAACAGCTAAAGGGAGTAAACAGAGGGAGGAGAGAACCCCAGGGAAGAGGAGTCAAAGAAGAGATGGAAAAGAACAAAGTGTGGTCGCAGCAGGCCACCAGAGTGGCCTTCAAGAGGGGCATGGTAGAATTTCTTGTTTTGAGTGCAGCATAAAGTACCAGTGTTCCCCAGTGGTAGAATGTCGGTGTCTTTCTGTGTTACTGTGGACAATTAGGGTCTGGTCGCCAGAACCTCACAGGCAGTGTGCCAGCAGCACACATAGCTGGTAGACTCTCCTCTCTTGGTCTGAATTTGGAGTGTGACTCATTTGCAACCTGCCTTGGTAACTGCAAGTGTGGTGCTAGTTACAGCCTTTCTTTGTTCTCAATCTCCAATCCCTGTTTAAGGCAGCTGTTTCATACCAAGTGTGACTACAGCATCTTCAACCTGAAGCTTGAAAAGACCCAAAAGAAATGAACCTCTACAAGCTCAGCGGGGGCCAGTCTTCTTGGGAGGTGTGCACCAAGCCTGCCTGGCTCCTAGAGTAGACCAGCAATCAGAAATCCCACTTGACCCAGGAGGAATTTAGAATCCCATGGAGGTCACGCCCACCCAGACTGTCACACTCAGTCTCCACTCTTGCTTGAAGGGACAGTATTATTTTTCCAGAAAGAAAAAGGACATCTTCCAACAAATGATTTGCTATCAATTGGGAGACCTATGCAAACCAGGCAGAGAACTTGGAAGAACAATCACTCTTCTGGTAACCATAGACTGTGGCACGTGGGGATGCTGGGTGCTTTGCTCACGTGTTAACCTTAGCACAGCATCAGAACATCTGTCACAGGCAAAGTCACATCTACCACCTGCTTTTCAAGAACTGTCTATTCTCATTATAATGTGGCCATTGAGAGGCAATCGCAGTCACCAAACACATTGAAATGTTAACATTTGAAATGAGGAAAGCAAAAGGTCCCAAGAGAGGAAAGGGAGTGGGCATCTTGGGTTGGAGAGTGACAGGGGGAACTTGGGTGGGTCTGTGGGGCAGGTGCGCATCACGCTTGGGAGCAGACACAAAGGAAGGCTGCCAGCTCTCATTAGTGTCCTCTGCTGCTTCCCACAGAGCCAGATGGAGAGGGCACACTCAAGAAACTATATACAGGGCCACCAGAGTGAACTTTCCAGGGAAGCCATCACTTGGGGAAGCGTCTGCCTTCTCACCTCAGCCCTGGCCCTCATCATGTTCGGCTGTGGAGAGTAAGTGTTCTGTGAGACGGATCATCTGTGGGAAGAAGCTGCTTCTTCCTGCTGAGGTATTCAGTGTGTAGCTGAGATGTGACTTCCCAAGGGCCCATTCGTTGTGAGAGTCAAGGAGAGTGTCACTGGGTTGTGTCAAACTAACTTGAGTCTACCTCATGACTCTAAGAAAAGCAAAATGAGGAACCCTGGGCTATTGATGTGCTGGCTGACTTGAAAAAAAAATCTATTTCCTCAGAAGACATGTCTAATGAGGCAACTGGGGTCTAAGGTGCTCAATTAGAAATTCAAGTGAGGGCATCGGGCTTGCCGCAAGCAGCAGAGGCTTAAAACAGCAAGTGGAGAGAATGAGATAGTTTTTGTCAAGGGTTCCTCTTCATTCTGACTAGTCTGGATCGCTCCAGTGCTGATTTGCTGGTTATGATTATCACTCACCTGGAACTTTGTTCTGAGACAGAGTAAGGAAGAACCCCTCCCCAAGACTCCAGGCCACTCACCTTGCCGTCCTCTGTGTAGACGCTCTCGTTATACCCCTTCACAATCGTGCGATCGATGAACAGGCTCCTCATGACCACGATCACTTTCAACACCTTCCCCAAGGTCACCTGTCGAGACACGAGTGCACACACGAGAAGACTCAGAGTCAACATGCAAATCACATGGAGCTGGGCAGGATGGTGGAGGCAGAGACCACCGCTTATCTGTCCTCATTCTGAGTGAGGCTGGCAGAGGACATGGCGGGAAGGCTGGGTGACAGACCCGGCCATGGCCAACTCCACTGTAACTGTAGTGCTAGCCTAGCCCATCTGCCCCAGAGAACTTTGCTTCCTGGCCTTTCGCCACCCGCTGGGAGAGTGCCTGATCCAGCACTTCCCAAGGCCAGGCTCCTCTGAGCTTGGTGAGCACATTGGTGCTGGTCTGTGTCCCGGCCATGAGTATAACACACACACTACAGTGCAGAGAGCAGAAGCAGGCTCCAGCAGCCTTGCTGGGAGTGAAGAAACCACGTCAAAGTGAACCTGAAGGGAAAGGAAGGTGGCGAGGTGCAACCCAGACCCGTGGTCAGCGCTTCACTCTCAGAACCGAAGCACATCATGGACTAAGAAAACACCTAAAGAGCTGGCTGTGGTGGCGCACACCTTTAATCCCAGCTCTTGGGAGGCAGAGGCAGGCAGATCTCTGTGAGTTTGAGGCCAGCCTGGCCTACCTAGTGAGCTCTAGGACAGCTGGGGCTACACAGGGAGACCCTGTCTCAATACTCTCTGCACCCTGAACACAAAGAGAAACATCTAGAAAGGTTCCCACAATGCCAGGGAAGACAGGCACTGCATTGTGGGGCATTATGACTCTTCATAAGAATTGGAGTGATGCTGCCTTTCCTTAGAAGGCAATGCCTAAGGTGCACACCTTCTGTACTCCAAGGCGAGACCTTGGAGGCAGGCCTGGCCCAGAGCTCACTGGAGGCCTGTGGTCTTGGATGTTCTGATGGGGCTAGGAATCTCAGATTTGCTGGAAGGAAACACTACTGGTCTAAGAAAACCTCAGCCTGGATAGCAAGCCTAGTTCTTCCAGGCCAACTTGGTGCTAGCGTTGAGAAAGTGGTGGCGCACGCCTTTAATCCCAGCACTTGGGAGGCAGAGGCAGGCGGATTTCTGAGTTCAACGCCAGCCTGGTCTACAGAGTGAGTTCCAGGACAGCCAGGGCTACACAGAGAAACCCTGTCTCGAAAAAACCAAAAAAAAAAAAACCAAAAAAAAAAAAAGACTTTTGAGCATCCCTTTCTTATCTCCTTGTCCCCTGCAGCTTTCTGACTCTCTGATGACTACTTTCTCATTTCCTTGAGCAGTCCTAGGTGCTGGTGAGCATCCTGCCCCTGGCTTTTTACTGGCACTGATATGAGGTTTCTTTCTGTTTTGTGTGCCTTACCTGTGCAGAACAGAAGCACTGTAAGAGAGAGCTAAGATGCATTTGTATACATTTAAGGAGTGCTAACAAACACACCTTACAGTGTACTTTTAAATATTGTTACATTAGCTGACACAGGCAGACCTGACAAGCCAGGGCCTGTCCCTAGCACACAGAAGGCTAGCTCTGAAGCCTCAGTAACTGAGACCTGTCTTCTAAAAACACCTGACTCCAACTGGTTTTAATCAACTGACTAATTGTCTCAGGAATGCGAGTTTCTGGGGAAGGGCATCAGGAAGAAGATAATGGTCCAGTCTTTCCACCCAAAGATGGTCACCACTCATGGTTTTTGAATAATTCTTTTTTTTTTTGTTTTATTTTTCAAGATAGGGTTTCTCTGTGTAGCCCTTGCTGTCCTGGAACTCACTCTGTAGACCAGGCTGGCCTTGAACTCAGAAATCTGCTTGCCTCTGCCTCCCAAGTGCTGGGATTAAAGGCGTGAGCCACCACTGCCCGGCAGATAATTCCTCTCTCTCTCTCTCTCTCTCTCTCTCTCTCTCTCTCTCTCTCTCTCTCTCTCTCTCTCTGTGTGTGTGTGTGTGTGTGTGTGTGTGTGTGTGTGTATGTATGTGTGCTGTTTGAGTGTGTTCAAGGAACAACAGTTTTAGCCAGTCAGCCGCAAAGACGGAACAAGAGCTGCTGTCCAGGCCAGCGAGCCACACTTGGGGCTGTAGGGCAGCTGTGGACTGTGGATGCTACCCTCCAGGACAAATAAACAGTAAGTCTGATGAATGAGCACTAGGCAGAAAGCACCTGCCGGCCAGGGCAAGGAAGACTCAAAGCTGCCAGAAGGCTGGCCAGGCAGCTCTAACCGACCACAGTGATGGCCATTTGCTGGACAGAACAGGTCAAGGCCTATACTTTTACCCGGGCTTCTATTCCGCAGGCTATATAGCAAGTACCACACAGGATAAGTCAGTCTCTTATGCCTGTCTGCTCAGAAGTGGAATGAAATGTGGAGGGATTGGCTGAGGAAACTAAAAAAAAAGAGAGATGCAGGTTGCAATGCTCATCTTAGGGCGCATGTGCCACAAAGTGTCCTTCTGAGTGTGGCATGGCAGAGTGGGCAATACTAGCCATCATGTGGAGCTGGCTGCACATTCTACAACATACTTTCTAATCTTAGTGTCATCTCCAATGAGCCAGATGCTCCCGTATGTGGAGTGTGTAAGTTTCTGGCCTGGCTTTGTCGGACCCTGGGCTTTGACGGACTGCCACAATACACTGCAGATGGACCATGGACATCTTTCTACATGTAGCCAACGCTGCCATCGTCAGAAGCAAGATGCTCACTGACAGGGGCTATGGGTTGATTCTTGGCAATGACTATGGGGTGCCACAGATAAAAGCTAATACCATCTGGTAATGAAGTGTGCTTGCTGTTGCCAAGGTAACACTTTTCTATACTGAACACTACAGCTCTGTGGCAGTTGGTACAATGAGTGTAAGTGGCACACAGTCAAGGGAGCACCATGCTTCCTGAGCAGGGACCAGAGGGCCCTTGGGAAGGTACCACACAGCCCCCCCGCCCCCGTTGGCCTCCTCGGTGCAGAGAGTATCTGCAAGAGCTGGCACTCTGGGTGGACGGTGGTCAGCAGCAGCTGCTTGTCAAGCGGCATTCTCCCAAGAGGAACAAGTGTGAGGAAAGTCAAGAAGGAGAGAAACACCTGGTTCATTTCTGTCACCGACAGACCTGGTGGCTGAAGGGTTACTATAGGGGTAACCCCCTCTTGAAGTGGAGATTGTTTAACACTCATTCCTGCAGTCTGTGCAGTCACAGCAGTTTGAGATGATCCACATCTATGTTTAGGATTGGGGCGGGGGCATGCTGACCACATGCTGAAGAACCTAGGTCAGATGGCCCTTGACCTAGCACAGTGCATACGTGCGCCAGAGGGAAAGGAGACAGCACAGGATTTGCTCTTTTGACAGCTGGCTATGTTTCTGAGTCCTGCTTTGGGGAGAGAGTGTCTTATTTTTGAAAAGCCAATCATTTCTAGAAAGCCACTCATGAGTGCTATTTTTCCCATACAAATAAGGCCTTAAGGGGCCTGCTTCAATCTAAGGTTTGGGATATAGAGGCAGAAAGGTAGGCGCGTGCGCGCGCGCGCGCACACACACACACACACACACACACACACACACACACACACACACACACACACACACACTCTTCTAGGGGACTTAGGAGTCATTTTCTTCACTTTGGGATACAGAGGTAGAAAGGTGGACACACACACACACACACACATACTCTCTCTCTCTCTCTCTCTTCTAGGGGACTTAGGAGTCATTTTCTTCACTACAGTCCTAAGGAACTCCCTCTGCACTAACCCTGAAGGACTAGAATGAGGCGAAGGGTGCTAAGGGGAGTCTGTTATGTGAGATGTGCCCTCTGGTCCACACACTGGGTCAGGGGATGGAGTAACTACTTTCACCGATGTGTGGGTGCCTGTGAAGGCCAGAAGAGGTCATCTTATCCCCTGGAGCTGGAGTTACAGGAGGTTGTGAGCTGCCTGATGTGGGTGTTGGGCCAAACTTGGGACAAGTGCTATCAACTACTGAGTCTTCTCTCCAAACCCCAGCTCTGTCACTGTTAAGGGAATAAACTGAGCCCTAGGGGGATGACAAAAATGGCCTGTACCTGAACAGAAGTGGAAGACACCAGGTGCTCCCCACATGGAGCACTCAGTGTCTGTACAGAGCATTGATGGAGGACAGTGCAGTGTCACAGAGCCATCTGCTACAATCAACAGGGCTCAGGGTGGAGAGAGCTGTGCCCAGGGGCAATACCCATAAGTGCTCCAAGGACTCCCCTCCCTCCCAAGGAGGGTTCTTAGATTCGACAGGAAAAAGCACCTAGAGCCACCCAGGCTTTGTTCAGCTTTTGGGGCCTTTTCTTTGAATAACACACCTCACCTCTTTCCCTATGGGTAGGGCATGCTTGCCTGGTTGCCATGCACTCCTCTAAGAACCCAGGAGGTAGCCCAGGCAGCTGTCTTATTTCCATTTTTAACAGAAGGAAGCTGGAGACTGGAGTCCAAGGTCGCTGTTTCTCGGTACAAGGCCGGGAGCTACCTCTCGCTGTTTCCCCATATCTTGCCTAGCACATGAATCCAAATGCCAGCAACAGTGACCACAGGGCCAGGAGTCACCTGACCCTCCATCCTCCCCGCAATCTTCTCTGGCACTGTGCTAAGTAGCTCTAAACCCTACTCCCTAGGACTTCCCTCACCAATGGCTTTGTGCATACTCCCAACCCTGTGGTAAGACGCTAATAATGTACCTGCTTTGTCTAATTTTAGTGCATTTAAAAAAGCCAGCCTTCTGGATTCTACACAGCTGCTGGATGTGTGCAGCCCTGCTAGAGTCATGCTGGGCAGAACTGTGCCTCTGAATGGCAGCCTCGGAAGCTGCAGCAGCAAGGGGCCTGAGGACGCAGTGCTGGCAGTTACTTCCTTCTAGGAAACAGGTGGGGCTGGCTGCAGACACAAGCCTCTGAGCCAGGCTGACTCTGAGAGACCCAAGCCCTGGTAAGGATGGGGTCAAGCGCAGGGTCCATTTGTGGGACTGCTGTACGGGGCAGGAGAGGGGAGGCCAGCACTCCCCAGACTCCGATGCAGGTCCTGGTAAGGATGAGGTCAAGCGCAGGGTCCATTTGTGGGACTGTGGTACGGGTCAGGACAGGGGCCATTTGCAGGACTGCGGTACGGGGCAGGAGAGGGGAGGCCAGCACTCCCCAGACTCCTATGCAGGTCCTGGCCTGACCCCACTGGCTCTCCTTAGAAAATGGCCCACTTCTTTAGCTGGCTGACAGGAAGAAGGGACAAGGGTGGCTATGAGAGTGCTAAGCAATGGGTAAGGAAGGGCTCAGCAGTTCAGAGTCTCCTCTGCTACCAACAGAATGGTACGGCCTAGGAGAAGCCATCTAGTGAAGCCTGGCCCCCTCTCCAAGGTGGGGCCTCTGTGAGGACACTCAGTTGGGGCCTACCATCTCCCAGCATCATGTCCTTAGCTCACTGCATGGCAGCAATTGCTATATTACTGTGCCATTATTTTAATAATTACTAAACACCCCACCTAATAAGGATTATTTCTCATTAGGTGGCTTAGTCCATTGATGGGTAAATTGGAGTCATTTGCTAAGGAGCCATTAACCTTAGCAATTTGGGCACTCTAAACTTTCCTTAACTCTTACCTCTCTAGAAAATCTAAGGTTGCCCCGATTGTAGGGGGATTTTTGTCACAAGAGACCTAGATGTTTGGCAAATTTCATAGGAAGGTTCATGACAGAGAGTTACAAAATAAATTTCTATTTTGTATTATAGACATAAAATTCCTTACAATCTTATTCTCTCCCGCTCATCAACAAAAATCCAAAGAAAAGAGAATGGGCCATATTTCCCAGCCCTGGGCTTGCTATCCTTCAGGCCTTCTCTGTGGTATGAGGGATTACCAAAATCAAGTCCAGTCTACTTTAATCTTTAGATATATACATGCACACAGTCCTGCCACGAGTACGGAAGGACAGGGGCTAGCTGATGGAGAAGCAGCCTGATGATATCTAACCATACTAAAGACAATGGGCCCTTCAGCAGCCTTGAAACCAACCCTCCACAGTATGTGCCCTGCACCTGAACCTAGCACAGAATACGACTGCCAGGAAATGAAGTCCTTCCCAAGGCACTCTGTGTGGTGGAAACAGCTGGATCAGGTGTAGCACTGGGATCACAGTGGCCTAACAGAAGGCTCTGCTCCTGCATATCCTGATAAGGCCTGCTAATTTGACTCTTTGCAGCAGCTGGACAGTAAAACATGGACTTGAAGGGAAAAAGGGCAATACTAAGGAAGGAGAGAAGGGGCAGGAGAGACAGGCAGAGGATGACATGGCCCAGAACTATCTTGGAATGCAAATGCTGTGCCCTTTGCAGTCTTCCCCCATCTATGTGTTAATCAGGATCATGTGCAGGCCAGGCAGTAGCACTGAGAGAGGTAAACGGACCAGACAGTTCATGGAGCTGGTGGTCTAGTGGCAG